>LZCU01093308.1:2894-14789 GCA_001663935.1 Asymmetron lucayanum | reverse complement strand
GTGATCATTATTCAGTATTGTAGTAGATATTAGAAGAGTAACGTAGATTACTATTATATAATCAATCATGGCAATGTTCCGCCCAATTTTGTACTTTTGTATACACATTGTATTTTATTGTAGAATGTTTATGAAGTGTGTGGTAGGGGAATGGAGCATGTACAGGACTGTTTGTGCCAGCTGGTAATTAAGTTAATGGTCTTTGATGTAAGAGTTCATGGGATGACTTTATTGCTGTAATGATGATGGGCTGTGGGCACTGGAGATGCCTGTAAACACACTAATGCTCTAATTCTAGACGGAGCGTCAACAGCGCGGACCTGGCACCACACTGCGGAAGGAGAAGCGGAAGTCCCCGGCTGACAGAAGGGCTCTGTAGCCGGCCGTGTTCCTCCGTAATATCGGGGGGACTTAGGAAGCGTATTAACTACGTGTGTGTCCGGCACCCAAATCCTTCCTTCCTCAAATAAGGTGGGTGGAGTTGGGCAGGCTTGTGGTGCCCCTGCAGGTGTGAGGTTTACCTGGACAGGTACAGGTGTACAGGTCCACCACTAGTTAAGGCTACAGGTAACCTACATGCCCAGCGATGGGAGGGTTGGAGTGGCCGACAGCTGGATGATTGATTGGGAAGGAATTTGCCCACCCCATATTATCAAGGACAGCTTATCTGAGATCAAACAATAAAGGTAAATGAAGTCTTTTACCTGTGCGCTGTTTTCCATTATTGCTGTTAATGTTCAACCAGGTCTTTACACAGGGCAAACTGCGGCGTCATTTTGTTATTGATTGTGATAGTCCAGTGTACACCCCTGGAGCAGCCTAAGGTATATATGCTGTATAGCCTAGCCCTCTTGACATTTGTGCGGGGTTATATTTAGTTTGGTTTGCAGCAAACTTAAACCATCTAAGAAGGTGGTTAAGAAATATTTCCCGGGCAGTGGAACATGGTGCAGGGCACCCGTCCTGGACAGGCGACAGCAGTTTTCTGTAGCCCCACTGTTCACTTGACTCACATTATGTTGGTACATTTGATGAGATGACCAAACATGCTCTCCTGTCTCAGTTTGCCTTGGGGTCTGTCTTGCTCTGAGCCAACACCGGAGTCAACACGTCTTGTTTGGGCAGGTTCTCCCCGCAAACAGCCTTCAGCCAAAAAATTATCAAAACAATAATTTATATGTATTGACTCTGACCAAGCAGTGGAATTGAATGAGATTGTAACGTGGATAAGGATCACAACATTTACTCTGCACCAACACTGCCTTTTGCCTGGCAGTACCTACTCCCTGTACGTATGTGGTTATGTACACTTCTGAGCTTTGTACTAAAGTGCTCTAGTGAGTTGGCATTCTGAGGATATCCAACGAAACATTGATACCTCTGTCGTCCAAACCGACTTACTGGATTCTAGCAAGTCGTGGGGAAAACATACCATCAAGAAGAGATTTTCATACTACCTGTAGGAACACTTTTTGGTTTGTAGTGTACTTCTTTTCTAAAGTTTGGAGTGTTGAATGCAGGCAATAGGGTATTGCACACACACTATATGTGTAACACTTGGATCCCTCTAATATTTTCCGCACTACATAAACTACAGGTTCCAAAAAGAACAACGGCCTTATCTTTTTGAGTAAAACTTCGAGAACGGACTACAGCTGATAATTTAAGTGTAGAAGGTATTCACTAACATATCTAAATTTAAAGTATCTTGTATCATCAACTACGCTTTTGGCTGGGTGCGGAAAGGGACCGCTAGCTTTTGCCGGGCTTCCCTAACTTGCCTGAGCGCAAACCTTGTTCCGTTCTCGGACAACACACTAACAACCCAAAGCTAACACCCGACTCTATAGCTTGTAAGTCAGGTGTATATGTCGAGGGGACAGCTCTCCATTCTGTGTGCACCACCAAATACCGGAGACAAACGCCATTGCGTGAATACGCGCTAACATGTAACAGAAACAACTGAAGACAAGTCAATATACTTTGTGCACAGTTCGCTAGCATCGACTACAAGGAGAAAGAGTGATACTGGTTGGTAGACTACACTTTACACTCACGAACTATTTGATCGTCTTAAGTAAGGCATTGCTTCTTATCCAACGCTGTGACTATTTGCGCCACTACATGAGACTTTTAGAGCGCATCGTAGTAAGTTTTACTGCGGCAGCACTGTGTTCTACTTATCTGTATGTAGAGTTGAAGTAGTGAACTTCAAGGACACATCTCTGGCTAGCTGTCATCTAGGGCCGATGCACACAGTTCTATTAAGTAATCTCGTCACAATTATGGGATTTTGCCTTGCCCTTCTATCATGTGCAGACGGGTCATCATGTTCAGCCCATCTATTGAAATTAGAAATTAAGCCGTGTCAAAAGGGTGTCTAACAGATGAGAACAAAGTTTTCCTAGCTTATATAAAAAGAACCTTCGACAGCTACGTTTTGTGTTGAACAAAACGCTGAACACGTTAAAACGGAGGAAATTCCATGTAAGCAAAGACAAAATTCTTTCTCATTCTAAAGTCATATCAACACTAAATATTTAGTAAAGTACATTATAAACTTTACTAGCTTTAAATAACAGTTTGGTGCGCTTCGGCCAGCAACACCTTACTACATACCTAACTGTCGCACTCTTGGATCTCCGAGATTGCCGAAGTTCTTGAAAAACATGGCTTTATGCATAAGTATGGATTTCTTAAAAATGTGATTTTGTGACTTATTAGAAAAGTAAATGAATCAAATTTGGAGCATTTGACCCGAGATATACTGGTCTATACCTTTATCTAAACCATGGGCTGCAGCGTAGCGCATTTTCCTGAAACTCATAAGCTACTTGTAAAGGTTTTATTTCTTTCTTTCTCCTTTAACTCACTACACTCAAGTTCGAACAATTAAGCATATCTAAAAGTGATGTTCAGTATAGTCAGTGAAGTTAACGAATCACAGGAAAGTCCGTTGAAAAATCAATGCACCCTTCTAAAATGTAGACACACCCTGGCAATGGAATAGGCAGACTACAGTACTTCGTTCATGCTTTAATTGAAAATGCGTATTTAGCATTACAACAATTATTTAGAAAGATACAAGTATGAACAACTCGGTTGATTTAGTCAAATAGTATCCTTGTAGTAAGAATTCATTGAAGAGTGATTGTATAAAACGTTTTTATTTCTATGAACAGCTAAAAGTTTGAATTTTCTTAATTGCAAGTACACCTGTAGTTTCCAGTCTTGCATAGTATTGCCTTTTACTCGTAATAACGGTCCAAACTAACATCCGTATTCTCTAACAAAATTAAGATTGACTGAAATCAAAGTAGTTAGAGCTGCCTTCAGCTTATTCTTGGAACAATCGCGCCTCTCGGCCGGCGAGGTGTTTGAGTCGCCTATTGCGTAAAACCCCAATGACGCTACTCAGCAATGTCTTCTTTATTACCAGCGTCATTGATAGATGGCGAGGCTTAGCGCCCGCCGCATCCATCCTCGGCTGACAGTTTCGGCATGTTTTTGAACTGCCCCGTAACACATTGTGTACTTGGCACCTTCCAAACGATCCATCCCATTCCTTTTTATTTCTTTATTTGTTTTCAATTAGCAGTCCATCGTTCATTTGGTCCGTGGTTCGGAGCCCCAGCAGATGTTGTGCTCGGCACCAGCGGGAGTACGCGGGGTGATGTTCCGCACGTGTGGCTGATAATCCCGCCTGTTCACCGATAAATCTCCGGGACAGTGCGCTGAAACCTCCCGCGTGGCGCCCGGGCGTGGGGCGATCAATACAAACTCATCACGAAAAACAGAACTACAGTTTCCAGGTGCGAACTGTTATGTACGGAGACAGACCAGACCGCAAAAACAACAGAGGAAACACGATGAAATACAAAACACGGCAAAACACAATAAGTGTCTGGTAGTGAAGGTGTCGGCATGAATGAAGAAACATTCCCCTTGACTCACACCTGCGAATAGACACAGGTGAGACAAGAAAGCAGGTTCGACAGCAGGAAAATATTACAATGCGAAGAATCACAACGTCATAATTGTCCAATTTAAAATGACATATTGTTGCATGGCTTTGACATTCAGAGACGAGTAGTTGATTGGCAGTTGAGGACAGTGATGATAATAATGTTTGCCTCCGTGTGCATGCCCGTACCTCTGGGAACCGTGCACATACTGGGGATGTAAGTGAACCTAGTTAGCATAATTGTTACATTGGAAAGTGGGACAAAATTAACATATAATATCGCATCCAATTAGGAGAAGAGGACTTGGGGTTTTTGACCTTACGTATGTTCTACAAGGGCCATTAACAATACCTAGACATACGGTATTTGGATTCATTTTATAACTTGGCTTGAAAACTGGTGAAAAAGCCACGGTGGCATTACTCGCTAATAGTATACTGCTCTAGATTGTACGCTAGATAGACACCCAACCAAAAACTCATGCATTTATGCATGCCCATCAATTTAGACGAATCTGTCGGCGATCTGGAAGTGAATGAATACATTGAGCATTTAGTGCCCTGACTGTGTGGTCTGGCATAATTCACACTAATAAGTGATGAGTATAAAATAAGAGGAAATTTTAATCACACGGCCTTTGATTGATTCTCGTGTCATTCTCGATGAAATTATTACCCAATTTTCTTGTCAGTCCCCCGTTATAGCCGGCTAAAAGGTGTTTGAAAAGTATCCCTGTCGGCCCTGTCAGCCGTGCACAGGTCGTGTCGCCTAAATCTAGCGAATTGGAGCGTGGCTGTCTGTTGCTTTTGGCTTTCCATCCTCCCACACTGGTCAAGAAAAACACTGATAGGACTCATCCGCGTTTCTAGGAGGCAGGAAACGTCCGTCTGAAGAGATGGTCTAGTGCCCGACAGGTGTGGGGGGAGGGGGGTACGGTGCTACCTACGTAAGGGGAGAAGATGATGATTTAGCACCACTAGGCAGTGTTGGATGTCCGTCGGTTTGTACTTGTCAGTTCGGTATGCGGATTAGGGGCCCTGAGCCTAATCAGCCGTGCCATTCTTGTGTGGAGAGAGGCGTGGTGTTGGTCAGGGCGCACACACGTGCACGCTGCGAGAACACAGAGAGGTGAGGTGTGCTGATAATACCTGGGACCTCCGGGGAGAGAAGGCTGTATACCTGTCAGGAGAATACGGAATAGATGGCCCTATAGGGCGCTCTTAGCTTATTTCCTGTTTTACTACACAATCTAAAACGATCTAATGACTAAGAATGTTCTGCGGTGTGGTCGTTTTGGTTCGTTTTCATTCCACTTTGGGATGACGCATGAAGCTCTTGATAGACCAAATCTCAGAGAGTCAGCCTCCTCCAGCGTCTCCCGCCATCTGTTCCAAACTGGATTTCTCGACTTTCCCTCCTTCCCCAGATATCGTCCTCTGTATGGCCGCACACGTTTATCACCCACGTGTGCTTCATCCCTACGTTAATCACCGGGATGTGAGACATCCCAGCCCGCGGGGATCAGAGGGGAGCCCGAATCAGACGACACCGCGGGGAGGGGACGAGTTTCCCGCCTCCAGTTTGCTCAGGGCTGGTGGGTCATTATCACCTCCGTCAGCTCCGGGCACCAAACTGGGTCGGATTAACATATTCAACGGGAAAACCTGCTGAAAGATTGGATGACATCCTAATCAGGTTTACGTCGACTCCGATTATCGTTACCCGCTGATTGGTGGGGAACGGAAAGGTGAACAGGAACGTATTACGAAGTAATGAAATCGCGATTTGACTGCTTTTAAGAATTTCAAATAAAACAATGAGATATGAGAAATTTGAACGATTAGAGAATAAAATGTATACTTATATCTTAATGTGCTTTATCCTAACCAGTCTTCCAGCCAAATGACAGTTCTCACAATCTCTTGTCCACTCATGAGAATATATCATTTAGCATTTTCAAGTCAGAGTCTTCCGTTTTGAGTCTGAAGTAGATGGGAGGGATTGTATTCAAATGAAAATACATTTCTTTTGTTGAACGCTTTCCACTATTTCCAAATAGCTATCTACATCTATACGCAGATGGTGTTGTCCCTCTGCTAACTTTTAAGAGTACAGTATTCTCTACTTCTCGTTCTACCGCCATGCCTTCTAAATTGGCCTACCACAGTGGCCTTAGGCACAGGTAAACTAAATGGGAACAAATCGGCGAATGCACTAGTCGCTGGAGCCCTTGCGGTTCTGACACTATATCTCATTGACATTGGTTTTACCGCGACACGGACCTGTATATACTCTCGTTCAATGTGATAATTACCACTTTGCTTGTTTCAAAACATCACTCGGTGTTGGGCGCTGATGATCAAATCTGTCGTGTTTAAAACCAAGGAGGTTCAAAACCGCCTTGCTAAAACCAAAGACTTGCCTTTGACGGAAATGTTTAGTGGCGTTTTTTCGAATACCTCGCAAATAGAAGTCGTTATAGTATCATTACGTGTAGTTTGAGATGAATAGCACCTCGTACTCTACGTTAGCCGATGTCTAATTTCAATTCGCCTTTGGAATTTCATTTTTTATTCAGGAGCAGTCCGAAATTGTTCTCTATTAGGCTTAGAATATTTCCAGCGTAGATTTATTCATGAGTATGTCATTGACTGTTTGTCCCTTCCGTCACAGATATACCGGTACGTCTATTTTGTGCACTTTTCATAACTCATCTCTCAGTTAATTCTCATTTCGTACATACCGCTTTTAATTCAATGATATTTCCATAGAATTATGCTGTGTAAGTGCCCTCTTATATAGGCAGCTATTATATAACACCAAAGGACATATATCTTTTACACGGACAAAAGAACGCATGTTTTCATAGTTACGCAGTATACGAATCCTTTTAATATTAAAATGCGACATATAGCGGCAATAAGTAGTGCTCTAATGAATATGTCTGACAGGCATCGAAAATTTTGGCTGTGAAGAAGAAATCTCCATATCTTAAGTTCTGACAACCTGACGAAATTATGTTTCGGAAATAATCTTTGTTGCATATTCATGCCCAAAAGTCTAAATGCACCGGTGACCATATGTGGCAAAGCACTAAAACCTAAGAAAAAGAAATATACACTATTTTAAATGTATGCTACAAACGATTCCTTGTCTCTGTTGAAGACAAGTTGATACATAACTATGAACTTCACCTATTATGAGTCTATTTGGGCACAGCATCGGATATTTGGATAAATCTTGCTTTTATATTTTTTTACTTTTCTTGATATAATGACAATATCTCTCAACTATTTTAGGGCCTCGTTTCTATCTCAGGTCTTGGGAAAACAGCATGTGAACAGTGACGTTCGTTTATTGACTGATGTATTTTTAGTATTTCGGGCAGAGTAATAATTAATGATTATAACCAAAGCATACTGCGATATTGTTGTCTTTTTTAGCTGCTAAAAATGTCCGGAGTGTCGATGCAACAATATGGTTAGAAATTGTGACATACTGGTCTAGAATTGTGTAAATGCAAGCTGCCTTTATTGCACATGGAAATACTTTAACAAAACTTTGCCATGCTTTCGTCTGTTTTTTTCCACGTCTACTCCACATGGTATTTCAGGTACTCGTCACTACTTGCGTTTCTTAATATCTCCAAACAGCAAATCTACTACCTTAACCGGGTAACCTATCCCTGTGTTACCTTCCTGATAGCATTTATCACTTTGGCCGTCAGCATTGTTTTAAAACGGCTTAAGTGGAGTCTCACGACTTTTCTCGCATCTTTGTCTGTCAAAGAACCTTACTTTAGTCTGAGGAATTCTCAGGAAGAGCATTTCGGGGTCTCCGGACAACCCTGTTGGTACGGAGGAATGTTTTTCACACGTCTACTCCTTCGTTTCCGCCCCGAGACTGAACGGAAATCCGCTGCTATCACCCACACCTAAGTGGCACAAGAGTGGTGGCCTCCAAATGTGGTGTTAAGGGGGGGGGTGCATGGGTGTGCGCAGACGGGATATGACGCACACGACAGGCTTCCTGCCCGGTCTATGATTAACCTTCTATGACAGATGTCGCCGGTACCGTCCCTAGAGCAGGGAGGCTGATGTAACTGGTACAAGCTGATGACCAAGCCGTTCACTTGGTCAGCCATGGGCTTGATTTCAACTGAACGTCGACCACCGAGCGACCCGATTGAACTTGTATGACCCTAACCTTGATGACAGCAATTATGGTCAACGATGTAAAAGTATTCTTTAAAAGAAAACAACGCAAATAACATCTAAAAAAGCTACAGTTCGTTTTATACCACTGAAATTCGTCTGATATTGTTGGTCGCTCAACGATCGCCGCCTCATTGGATAAAGGGTATCAAGATATGACAGCAACGCCTCATACCCCCTTTCCACTAGAGGCTGCAATCGCTGTGCGACCAGAAATTTGACAGATCGTGTCAACGAACATCATCGATAAAGAACGATTTTTTTATACGTTTTGTGTGTTTTACACCCTTTAGATAATATTTTTACACCTTGCATCATATTCTAATTATAGAATGAAGGTTCACAGTAACTTCACACAAATCCAATTAAGGTCTCCGAACGGTCGCCGCCCCTACCTCAGCGACGTCATGTCCCTGCCGTGTTTTTTTGTTTTCCATTCTTAAACTGTCTTGGAATTTTAAAACTGTATCACTGGAACAGCTCTCGACGAGGAACACCTGTAGTCGTCTGTCGTCAGCAACGACACCTGGCGGCGGCGACAGGACAAGTGTCATGACATGCACAGGGACTCAACATCGGGGTAGAAGTTATATCACTAGTACAGACAGCGGCTAAGAACCTGATGGCATCTTTCTGTGTTGCTTTACTAGCACACTCCGATCCCTTACACTAGACCTTAAAGTCACGTATAACAATAAGATCCTACTAATAAATTCGACTGCCACGGTTTCTCTTCATCGGGTTGCGTAATCCTTATAAATGTTCTTCAGTTCCAAGGGAAAACATACTATATAGGCCGAAGATACTGAATGTGATTCTCTTCGACTGACAGTAATTAAGAAAGTGAAGACAACAGAATAAAATCTTTGAAAAGCCCAAAAGGACTGGTAGATTTAAGCATCCAACCGTTTCATTTCAGTGAATGGGGTTGCGACTTAAAATCATATGCAAGTATCACACAATTGCCAAAGGACTTAGGATCCCCTATCCTGTATTGATATCGAAATAATTGCAATGTTTTCTGGGTCGACCTTCTTATCGAATTGAGGACAGTACTACCACATTACTTAGCTACTGTCGGCCTCGCTCCAAGCACAGTCTCACACATAGTTTAGTTAAACTATCGAGAATTATACTATATAATATCATATTCGCCTATAAGAGCCGCTATAGACACGTAAGTACAACGCCAAGAAAGCCAGCCCTGCGGCAAATATAGGTCAATTTCTTCCCCCGCGTTTACACATCTCATCACAAAGTCTATATGACTTCGGCCAAGTCAACGGCCATTAAAGGCGGCCCTCGAGATATCCAGATATCACGAGCAAATGTACCTATTCACTTTGTCGACCCAGCCAAACACATAAACTCACTAACGGGGTCTATTTTAGGACCGCATGGTCGTTATTTGTTGTGCGGCGTGATCTTGGGAAGGTCCGTTAATGTTTGGCTCCTTAAACGTTTTTTACTTGTTTCTACATAATTATACCATGGAATCGAATTGTTTTCTTTAGTTCAAAGCCAATTTCAATGTTCATGTTTTCACCGCATAATTTCCAGTCCAATATCGGTTGAACGAAACTTCTTTTTATTTCTTATTTTGCTGGTCCGTATGTAATTTTTATTATCTTTATGATAATTGATTATACTAATCTCGATAAATGCGACACGTGTTTCTAGGTTTCCGTTAAGTATAAATTGATATATGCTTCTAATCCGCAGGTACTTAAGAACAGCGTGCGTTTGGCTGGGCCTTAATAAGGCAAATTGTCTTTCAACATTTGTGGGAAGTTACGAGGAAATGGAACATGATGTAGTTCCATTCATAATTTAACAACACATCCTAACGTTGTCGTGTCTCCACAAAATCTGACGTTTTATTTCTGTTTGCATGTTTTTCTTGCATTGTCAATGGGCCAGGTATGGAACGTGGATAGAATATATAGCGTGTCCTTTACTTCTACATTACGCACACAAAAGTTACAAGAATCAAATTGATGTTACAATGGCTGTTCGCATATAAGTCCCCGAAGCGATATTCCAAAGAAATTAAGGTAAAGCAAGCTTTCAAAGAGGTAACATTAGGTGATTTGGTACTTTTTAGATTAATGTTAGCCATAGGGGACAACATCGTCAGAAACAAAGCGTTCTGCGACCAAAATTACAGCTGGTCAAACAAAGACGTTATCATAACTACCGGTTACTAGTAACCTACGGTTTTACAGTGATATCACTGTGGTCTACCATGTCTTTAGATTGGAAGTTAGAACTGTTTGTGAACGTAAACAGGTCGATAGATCGATATTCGTTTGTTGGAGAGGAATTGCAACCTTACTAATTTACTTCCCAAATATTACTGTAGACCTTTACCACTTAACAGTCTTTGACACAACTTATTGTTATTTTGTAATGTTCAATGTGCGCCCTCCTCCCCTCCACACATGCACTCTTAAAGTTACGTAACTTCGTATCATGTGATTGTCAGAAAAATGCCTTATTCCAATGATATCGATCGCTGTGAGAGGAACGACTGTAGAGTTGTTTTCCTCTCACATCAGTGACCAAAATATGGCATCCAGCAAAGGAAAGCGACACAGAAATCCAGGTGCCAGTCATATCAGGTGAAACAAAGGGAAAATTCCCGCTGTTCTGGCCAACACGGGAGTTTGGATGAAGAGATAGTTGTGGTGATAAGGTAAGATAAGGTGCGCTGACGGCGGGGGCCCGATAAAGGCCCGGTGTCGGGTGTCGCTTGAGTGCCTTTGATGTAACGGTGCCTGCCAGTGTAAATGATAGCGCCAAATGCCTTGCTGACCTCGCCCTGACCCCGCCCGCTGGTAGAGGAGGCGTCAGCGCAGGTATGCTCGTACCTGGCACTTTGGGGTCGCCGAGAAGCCGGCAGGGGAGACGTACGTCTTAGGAACGTGATCACAGAATGGGCAGGCGGAGACGGGCTGGCTGGCAGGATAAGTAATAAATGACCTTGAAATGTAACCTTCAATACGGACTGTGTCAAAAACACCCCAAAATACAGGTGTCCGCAGCACACTCTCCCTATACATGCAACACGTCGTGTTCCAACCTTCTAGTATATATCAATTATACAAATTCCACTAAAGCTACGGAAATATAAAGAAACGGAACTAAACTTGTTTTCATCAGTTATTCTCTGGAATTATTCCTGAAAACGTGATAACTGCATGGCACGAATTTTGATAACAATTGATGGATGAAATACCGTAGTGTTTTTATCCTACCTAAATACGCCATCAATGTTTTGCCAAACCCCTGGCTTTAACCTACAGTTGCCGCACCACATTGCGGGACTCAGACAGTCCCAAAGCCTGTCCGTGCCTTTCAAATGTCCAGTTAATTAACACATTCTAGACACATTGGTTAAGTGAGGAAAATAGTATTTTGTGTAGAGATACTACAGTTACACTGGTAGGACGACTCTCACGTTGTAAAAATAATCTTTGATTCCTTTTCAATTATGGTAAAAGTCGTCTCACGGACACACGGATTTTTCTGCATTATTATGGCACATAACAATTCTAGCTTTATATGCCTTGATATCAATAATGATGGACTTAAAATGGACACTACAGTTCCACATTGTATTGTTTAGTTTTCTCACCTGAAGCTTATAAAGCCACCTAAAACCCTTCATCAACAGTATTCACATGGTAAGACTTCATGTGTCATCATCAAAGTAC
>LZCU01090938.1:0-17244 GCA_001663935.1 Asymmetron lucayanum | reverse complement strand
AAATTTAGCCAGTGTCCAGGGGTTTAAGGGTAACCTGGTATGACTTTTCCTGTATTTTTCACTTTCAGCCTGGTAAAGTTTCATACTGTCTAAATATAAGTTGTATGGTTCTGATCAAAACAATAAAGTGTGCAAATCCAAGAGCCAGGAAAGTAAAAAGGTGTGGCCTAATGAATGCACGGGAAAATTAAGAATCTGTGGTCTCTAACCAAGCCTTGGAGGTATGGCCCCTGCCACATATCAAATGTGTCGGCCAGCTCTACAGACATTTTTACCCACAATACAGCCATTGTCAGCTCGACTTTTTGTGGACAGTGGACAAGGCTCTAACCGGCTCGAAATTTTTTTCCATCAGCCCAATTCTCATTGACAGAAACCGTCCTCCACTGAAAGTTAAGACCAGTGTTTGGTTGTGGTTTATTCGACTTTGGATTTTTTTATACCTTAACCCAATGGCATGTTTTGGGCGATTTTTTCAACCAGTGTTGACGGATTCATTTTAAAATTCTCCTGTTACACACAGCAAAGTTCCGTTGATGAACAGAAAAACGGATGCTGGTTAAAGCCCTGGGACTGGCCAATGTTCAAAGGTCGTCAAAATCTGTTGTCCGCCACTCAATTCAGCGAAATTTTTTTATCGCCCAATTGTTGGGCTATTTTGACTTATGCTGTTATACAAATTTGGCCGGAGCTCGCTGAAGATGTGACGCCATATTAATGCTGTAATAAATGATTTCAGTACAAGAAAGAAATAGTCTAGGGGAAAAATGAAGCAGGTGAACATGACTACCAAGATATTAACCTGGATTGGCCTAATAGCAGACATGACGTTCGATAACTTGAGAAACAGAAGGCTGTGACAGAGTGTGAATAAAAGTGGATGGCACAGCTGTTGAACATGGTTTTGTCTAAGGTACGACACCTGTGGCAGCCACACACAACATTTCTCTTTTCTGTTGGGAAAGGCCAAGGGGGGTCAAACCACAACATTGATACAACATCCCGTGATCTTCCTTCCTTTTGTTTCAATGTCTTGTTCGTGCTTCCTCTGCGAAGGATTAGAAATTTGACCCGTCTACTCCATATGGACAGGTGACTACATGTGCTCTTTGGAGACCATGTCCTTGTCATTGTCCAACTGTCTATCACTAGGACTATATAACTTCATTGATCGGCAGGCTAAGCTTTCATACAATATTAGACCGTGTGGGTAGGGCTGTATATATAACAATGTTAACTTGCTGTCAATTTCTGTAAAAAGAAGCTATTGGAATCTATGATGTATTGTATGCCTAATTTAGTTTTCTTTTCCTTTACAGCATACCACATAACTTAATGATGATGATTATGACATAACTTAAAAAATTTCAGGATTTATCTTTTATTCAGTGCAAAACATATTGAGTCGCTACTAAGAATAGTTTGTTAAGTTTTATGTTATGCTGTCATAGGAACTTTATCTGAAGTTTGCCAGCCTTTCTGTTTTTCGTGAAACAATCCTCAAAGTGCTAGAGGGACTGGGCCTTGGTGGCATATAAGGCTGCAAATTTGCTCAAGATAGCAAAGGAATACTTCAATGTATATTCTTACAGGGAGGGGTTGCTGGCCCCTCGCCCTTCAACATCCAAAAGGTACCTCTTTAAATCCCCCTCAAAGGACAGATTGCAACATTAACCACTAAGGTTGGGACAGGTCCAGCATTTGAGCGTCCACCATCTTCTGTATCATCTAGAAGGCACTTATGTGGTGTAGACACATTTCTAAATCAATCAGAACAGTCCCCAGGCTTTAAGTGCAAATTTATTCATTTGAATACAGCAATTCTCAGAACCAATGCCTGGCTAGATGGTCATCAGGTTATTATTCATACCAATATGACAATCACATAAATGCATGATATAGCTGCATTGTCTGCTGTTCCTATGCATTCCAGATCAATTGTTTTAGCACAGAGGCCATATACATGTTGACTGAATGGTTCAAATCATCCCCTAAACCTGACTGCATTTTTAACTTCCACAAGGCTATACTTGTCACAGTCCTTACACATATTTTGTCCAGCGATTTTACTTACTAAGCAATCAATTGATTTCAATTCAAAGTTCAATACGTTCTGTATGTGATGTCTATGTGTGTTCAACTTATCCCCATGTAAATGTTCATGCTGTCTTAACTTTCATATGTGTAGAACTATTACAACCATCATCATGTACATTGTACATATATGTAACAAAAACTACACCCATTGGCATGTTTTACTCTTTTATTCCAACTGTTGATTACGGGACAACCATTTATTCTTTGCCCCCAACAAATTTTCCAGACCTGCAAACATTTCGTAAATCCATGTCAACCCTGTTCAGTTCATTTGTGAATGTTCTCCATCTGTATTTCTGACATGGATGTGTCATTGACTGTCGTCGCCATTGTCATTAACGGGACAGTAATTTCCCCGCCACGATCACCCTTAAGTTCCCCCGACGCGTGGGCTGCCTTGGGACGTGCCTTCACCCGAGCATCCCCCATTGATTCCTGAGTCTCTATCAAGCCCATGTCCGAGGGTATCAAGATCATTTGTTGGTAATTTTGGGAAGATTGCGATGATGTAGTCGTCAATACTGGCGGTACAGCGGCAATTACAGCGCCACTGTGGAAGGGTGGAGCCCCGAACTGGGCTCCGTAACGGTGAGGTGTGGTCGGAATGCCAGCCAGGGAGAGGCTCAAATTCAAGGAAACCACAGTGACACAAAATAGGCACCCGTATTGTAACCTTGAACAACACAACAGAGGTACAAATATGCAGATTTCTTTATCATACCAACTTTGACATCGTTGGGTTTGGAGGATCTCTGACCATTTTTTTTACCTTGGGGGGTCCTGAAGTAAAACCTAAGAGTTAGGTAGGAAAATTTCTATTGTGGCTGTGTAGTATTAAAGTAAGAATGCTCATGCTGCACCAATATACCAACCTGATAAAACTATTCTCGGATAACTAATAACTAGCTAACCACATCTTAACAGCTTCTGGAGTAGGGAAATGGATTTTTTTGGTCATTGTGAAACAAATGTCATGTAACAACTAGCACTGACACCTGTACCTGGCCAGTTGGTTTCCCAATGGTGTGCTTACTACTGTCCCTGTCTTTGAGGCTCGTGTAACAAATTCCTCCCCCAGTCTGCAACATTATAAATCTGGTCGGTTGCCACATTTAGCGCTCACTTTGCCACAGGTTCCACTCGCTTGATTAACACTCTTAAGAGGAGACTTCCCGGTCTCCGAGAAAATGAGCCCATTAATTGATACACATCTTTCGCCACAATCACTGCTCTCTACTGTACACCTGATTATTTTCACTCCACATTAATTGCCATTAAGAGAACAAAAAAGTGGTCTTTCGGCAAGATCAGTCTTCTGGAATGCCATTAAAGGAAGAATGAAAAGAGAGTAAAGAAGAAATAAGAAAAACTGGCGGTTCTATCCATCTCAAAATTACCAGAAATACAACATGTACACATGTATAGCACTACATTAACTCGGAAATGAAAGAAAGTAAGAAAGGGTCTAAAAACTGTACCAAGTTAATTTCTTAGATCTCTGGGATTTTTGACAAGACAAAAAAGACTGTATGAGTTCAAAACAAACTGGTCACATGTATGGCCCAATTGGGACAACAATATGGCATGACACATGTAAATTTGTATTGATCAATAAAAACAAACTTAAGCAATGCTTGATTGTGCATGGACACATCAAAAATCAACATTGTTTTCAAAATATCCCCTTTGAATTTCAAACAATAATGAACTGTTAAAAAATAAATGTTAGACTGTTTGTTTATTATCTATGAACCAACATATCAAATTGTTGAGGCTCAGCTACAAGCTGAGTTGAGTATGAACCCATATTTTGACTCTACATTCTTCTTTTCAACAGCCCAGTTAAAGAAATTGATATTTCTACATCACATTTCAGACAACATAATATCCAAAAACAGCCGTCAAAACTGTCATAAATCACATAAATAATGGAGTTTTCCTGACGGAAAAGTTGCTAAGATTCTTGTACTTCCGCTATAAACCATTCCCCCTCTGAGAGATGAACAAGAAGAGAGGATTTGTCACAACTTGCGATACTCATCACCTCCATAAATATACTCTAATGATAAGGCAGATCTTATTGCAACTGCTTTAATTTTGGCCCTCGGCAAAATTATAAACCATTTCAGCCTCCCAGATAGCATCTAGTATGTCCGTTTTCATCAAGATATATGCCGGTTCCATCAAATTCTGCCGCTGCCTAACGGACAAGAGAATTCTACCGCTCTGGCCAAGCGCTGGCATTCATTAACTTCATCTATCGCCGTCCCAGAACATTCGTTACCCCACCCACTCTGGAGTGACGGCAAAAACATTGTCTCGCTGCTACGCAACAATTCATACCAGCGGTCCTCGCTTGATCAATTAATAAATTCTCAGCAGGAATAATTGATTAATAAATTTTGCATTTTACCATCAGGAGAAATGGGCATCTCCATGTCCCCTGTAGGGAGAATTTATGATACCATCTCATAACTTTGTTCTAATTTGTCAAGTATCATCTGGGATGTTTCTGCCCCCCTCCCCACTGATGAGAGCTTGCACAAGACAGATTGGCTCCGAGATATAATGTAAGGACTGGTGACTATGCCTTTCATCAGGTAGAATGTACAATCTCAAGGTTTTCTGGAGAAAAACTCAGAGAAATAGTTTTAGAAAATCCCTACATTGTTGCTGCCTATATGTGACCACAAACATTCCAATACTGAAAGACATTGTTCTTTATTATGATAATAAGCTTGAATTGCCTAACAAATTAATACAGTCTTACTGAACATTATTGATTCTAGACAAAAACAAAACAGGACAATATCTGGGTATTATTTGCTCTTTATGAAAATTTGCATCCTTCTACAACTTTCTGGCTGGATAGGCCTGATTTATGTACTTTGAAATCACCCAAATTTTGCAGCAGTGTTGAAATGATAGACTTCAAACAAGGTGCGCTTGAAATTAGAATGACAGCTTTCGAAATTCAGGAGCCCAGAATTTTTATCATATCTGCATATCACACAAAAATAGACTAAAATAAAACATTTCTTTCTTCCAAAGTATGATAACAGGAAGCAAAGGTAACAAAACAGTCATCTTAAATTCGTGCTATTAAGTAATCTTCAACTGAAGACAAGACAGAGGTTCATGTGGCAAATGGATTTAAAGACAGGGAAGAGCCTGAGCAATTGTCAGGGCAAGTGCTGCCACCTGCCCCATTAGAGCAACCCTTTTTGATGGCCATTACCGCGATGATTTCTAGTGACTCGCACACCGGATGGAACGCGAGCTTCTTCCCCCATTTCCTGTCGTACAAATTGCGGCGACACTCGACCCCCGTCACCCGGGCGATGGATGGCATTAACCCGCCTTCACGCTTCACAGTACACGAAAATGAGCGACTCATAGACATCAGCTGCGAAAGAAAGCGACACATGCAAGACGCGGCCCCTCAGAAATAGTAATCAGGCACGAGCCCCGGCTGAAATGGAAACTTCGCCAAGAAGTTTTATCCGCCGCATTAACAAACATCGGTTGATTGGGGGTGAGGCAGTGACCCAGGGCTGACCTCGGGCCGTGTATTTACATTTAGTACCAACCTAATATCCACACTCTATTTACTATATTAACACTTGAACTGAATTGTGGTCCGCAGAGGATTCTTTGCAATTAAATGCTGTTAATTTTGCATGTGCATCCTTCAGTTGAATGAGCTTAATCTGGCCAGAATAATTATGGTGGCATCGGCGGGCACCCCGCTACCTTTTTGCTTGATGAAAAGGAAATGGGGAATGTCTGCAGGAATTAAAGAGCTGGAGCGAAAATCTGGCCACCAGATTAACTAAACAAGCGGGAGTGTTGGACCTGGGGGTGACCCCACCTTGGAGAGGCCCCTCCAGAAGGAACGCTGACTCGGTCAAAGTACACTGTCACTTCTACACAATCAAAAATGCAAATTTAATTTGGAGAAAGTGGAATTTCTAATTTCTGGGACTTTTTTGTTGGTGTCAAATATTGCTGTAACTATTATATTGTAACCCCAGAAATAAAACTATCACAGTTAAGATGGTAGTAATGTGTTTCTGGGGTCACAACAACTCAAATTCTTTTCTTTTTTTTTACTTCTTTTTAATTAGAGAGGGTGGCTGAACTATATTATAGGGAAAACAGTGACAGTCTATGGTAGATGACCATATAACTCCTGCATAGGAGCATTTATACATGAATAAACCCATTAGAAAATGTTTGTTACAACAGTGGAATGCACCTTTGACCTTGCTTGTTGCTCTCAGCTCATTAAATGTTTTGCAAAAGCAAACAACATTGTTGAATGGTACATGACAAATCTAAAAATATGAAGCAGGAAATCCAAGAACCAAAGAATGAAATTGCTATGGCCCTAAGCTACATTCTTCTGCAAGCACCCAAACAGACTACGAATGTTTGAGTTAGGGATGGCATTGCACAATAGTTAATTACACTTAAAAATGTGAGACATGTTGACCAAACAAATGACAAATTCCATAGTTTACTAAACAGAAAATATTCCCTTTTCCTACTAAAATCGTACAAAGTCTCTTATATTTCTTGTGAAATGACTCATGTCTTGACTAGGTGTTCACCTGAACTAATGTAAAGCAGCAGGATTCCGCCCAGCTCAAAAATATTTCCCATCATCTTAATATTGTCTGGAAGACCCACGACCAACTTATTGTGTACATTTTCTACATTGTAGAAGACAGTTGCCTGTCAAAATGACAGAAAGGCCAGATTTTTGGTCCATCTTGGGCATTAAATTTCCATCAAATACAAAATAACTGATGCTGGGAACAACTTTCTTTAATGCTATGAGTCCATCCGAGTGCTGAAATTGTATTATTTTAGTCAATAAATTCAAAGTCTATGTTTTATGTCCTGAAGTATACATAGCATCTCCATACACAGCAAGTGCGTTATCATCTTTGCCATGAAAGACACCCTTAAGGCAAGGGGAGAGGTACATGTAAGATGAACCAGCCCCAGGTAAATATTAGATGTGAGTTAAGTCCATGTCTGCCGATAATGACCATGGAATTAGGGCTTCAGGACGGACGCTTTAAGCCACGCGTTCCGCTCAATTGGACCCCCGACATTCCATTAATTTTCGTGTCTCTGAATATTTCATCCAAAGTGCGCTGATGAAGCCTGGCCACTTAAAACTTTCAGAACTTTCATACTTATATTGTTGGATGGGATGGCTGGGCAAAATCAAGTCAAGTCCTTGGTTCTTGGCACCACATATCTGAGTCTTTAAAATAACACATAAAGTAGGCACATTTATCAAATTAAAAGTGGCCATCACTACAATAAACACCTATGGTTAACGTTCCTCTTGAATTAGAGCCTATAACTAATAGCTTGTTCCACTCCTACAGATGTGGGTAGACGTTGAAGAATCTTTCTTAAGGTGACAAAAACAAAGACAAACATTGCAACATTCCTGTGCATATCTTTAACTCAAGAATTGGTGGTGCAAGTTTTCACTGATATTTTCAACCTAACAGCAACTGTTCTGGTTTCAAGCGAACAAAAAAAACTAAAGCTCATCAACTAAAATTTATACCAAAATTAACATATCTTATTCTAGAACATTCTACGGCGCTATTCTAGGACACAATTTTTATATTCTAACAGCAGCATCAATCCAGAAGAAGGAAGAGAAGCACTTAAAAGTTTGGTAATGGGCAAGACAGCATTTTCACACGGTCACCTTGTACATGTACCTTGTGTTATTCTCCTGTGAATATCTCACCCTGGGGTAAATATCTGGTGCCGGCAGAGACGTTAAGCACAGGCGGAATAATTAATTCAGACAAAGTGCTCATTACAGGACGGAGAAAGCTGCTGCGCACTGGGGTCAAGAGGTCAATCCGCCCCATCCCGTGACCTTGGGTCAGCTAATTAGAGCCGAGCTGCCTCGGCGGACCATATGGTCTGATGACATTCTGCCGTGCGGCCTAGCTAATGAAGGGTCAGGAATAGTCGGCGTCATGCAACATTTGCGCGGGGCCGGCACATTTAAGGCACAATGACGGAGCGAGGGTGAGTTCGGTGTCAGGAACTTGATCAGAATAAGTCAGGACGGGTACATTAAAGCGGCAGAAGTACCCAGTAATGAATACGTCCGCCGAAGCCATCACTCCAGCCGCAAAGTACCACCTGTCACCCCCGGCGATGCACTCCACACCTGAACAACTCAACACACACAATTTCTCCTCGAAAGAATGGACTGAATTTCACTAAACTCACTATCAACAGCACTATCTGTCCATCTCAACTCTATACATACAACATCTGCAGAAAGGATGGGCAAGATTCAACAGAATTCCCCATTAACAGCACTACTGGAGAGTCCATGTGTCGACTTTTGCTAGAAATACAGTAACCTTTTCAAATCAACAAGAAACATCATTTTAGAGAGAACTCATGGAACAGGTAACACTGCCACAGGTAAAAACACATTTCACCAGAAAAATGACCAAACCCCACAGCACTACATCATAATACTGGAGTCAACTAACGTACAAAATTCTTTAACACAAATAAAGAAATTCACTTTATCAGTTAATTTAAATTGTGCTGCTTGACGAACTGTGTATATAAATATCTCATATTCATATATCTATCCTTTGTTCTCCTTCCCTTTACAGATGTTTATTTATTTATTAAAGATGTGAATAAAAAGTGTCAAGCCACACATACAAAGTAAGACTAAATAATATTTTCTCTTTCATGGAGCTGCTTCAGAAATCTGAATGGCAAATACCAAACCGCACAATGATATCAAACTCAAACATATTCTGGATTGACAATTTTTTTAAATCTTATGATGTTAAAAATCTACAAATCTTTTAAAGAAAAAAAAATCCCCAACTAACTGTCCTGAGACCTCACTGACTGAATTCCCTCACTTTCACCACCAGCACCAAACCTGGTGGAACACTTTCTATCCAATCCCAACTGTCACACTGAGATGTCAATCAAACTGAGCCTGTGGGCCACAGAGAGAGCGGCCCCATGGCCCTGACTGAGTCCGGCCGACCCATTTCCACCGGCCGGAATGTCAACCATGTGCCAAAATTATCGCACCACCGACAACTCTCCCTGACAGAGACGCCCTGACAACAATCAATATGCCTCACGTCCAATCAAGGTCAAATAGGGGTCGGGTCGGGTCACGAGGAACTTATACTTCGCACCACTCTAACACACTCTGTATGTGCATCTGCATGTGTCAGGGCGGGAATGTAGAGAGAACTTCAGGAATTTCCTGCAGACAAAAAGGTGCAAATCATTCGCGTTTTGTGCACGACGTACCTTCAGTTGTGTGGGGCTTCTCTACAGGTGCAGTACCGTCTCCTTCCCTCTGAGGGCGCTGCTCGTCTTTTGTGTCTGAATGATCCCCATCATTTCCCTCCTTCTGAAAAAAAGATGACAAAATTCACGTCCGCAAGTTTTATTTCCACCTTGAACTGTTTCCTTTGAGGTCCTCCTGATACGGTCTACTTCTAGTTAACCTTTGTAAGAGGGAATGCAACAATGTTACAGAATAACAGTGAAGAATTTCAGTAATCTGCCCCTAATACTTCAGAGGGGGTCAGCTGTTACTAGCCCACAACAAACTGCACACTTCCGTAGGGGAAAAAATGCCAGTTTTGTGATTGTATCAACAACAGGCTAAGCTCATACTGGCAACCGATAATGCACCACAATGGATAATGGAATCATTTCTTTCAATGTGTTGAATGGCTTTGTATTTTTTAACCGATTCCACGAGCGCCTGGATTTGGAAACTATAAGTTTTGATGCAACTTCAAATACCTATATATCTATTGTTTGCATGTATAGTTACAATTGATAGTTGTAGAAGACATTACGAAAGTCGCTGTACTTTTGATATGTCAATAAAGATTGTTGCTGTTGTCTATGACAGTTATGGCAAAAATAAGGATGTAACTTTATCCAGTGTAAGGTGCATTTTACCATGTCCAATAAGGTCATTTCATCATTTGACAGAATTTTGCTGTCAAGACATACATACATACATAAATCATACTCTATGCTAGAGTTTTTTAAGTGTTCACAAAGTTCAACCTCCAGTGTTCCTTAGTTCATGATAGTTCAAAAACCTTTACCTTTCCATCATCTTCCTCAGGCAAAAACAGGTGTTTTATAATATGGAAAATCAATGCTAGGCAATAACAAGTCAAGATCAAAACAGAACAGAGTACATTCACTGTACCAAAGCACTGTGCTATAAGCTTGGTCTTTTCAAGAACAATTGAAAACCAAATGGAAAGTATAAATCTGACAAACAAGATACATGTATCAAATTGGTGTGGCCTTCTCCACAAGTTTCAATACACCTCAATTACATAACAAAAAGCTGCAGTCTCTGAAGTTGCGTTAAATTTAGAGATAACATATATTACATAATGACATATGCATGCATACATACACACACACACAAGTCCTGTATACATTAAATGGAACTTAAGTCAATATCTGTGTGTGTGCAACCTACAACTTTATTTGCATTAAATATCTTTGACATTTTAGGTGGATATCTTCATCAGTTGGTGGTCTGAGCCGCCTATTTAGGCAACCAGGGATTTCCATATGCACATGAGCTGAAGCGAAGTTTGAGCCAAAAATAGCTTTAATACAGGCCTGACCTTTCTCGCGGTATGCACAATATGTTCATTACTGGAGTCTAGGCTCTTTATTGGAAGTTTTCCAATAAACACAAAGCCACTAATGCTTGCAGGATGTTGACAACATGCCATTGAAGATGATGTATATGTTGTACACACTCAAAAGAGCTCAGCTACACCTAGGAAGAGGTACACATCCCAGTGGCCAAGCCAGTCAGTTAGCCCTCCCTTTCTTCATATTGAGACCTAATCTGCATGGTCCAATTAGAATCAAAACGAATTTACAAGTCTGAAATGGCTAGTTCTCAGTCCTGCCTTACTCCATAACCAATACAAACTGGGTAGCCAGGCAGCTACTTCAGAATACTCAAAGGATAAGAGATAAAAAAAATCTACAAGGTTACATGACAAAAGCAATTGGCTAGACCAGGGTCTAACCAGCTCAAAGTTTTTTCCATCATACCAATTCCCATTGATAGAAAAATCCTTTTAAAAAATTGCTGTTATTTTTTCGAATTCAGATGATTGTGTTGTTGTTGTTTTTTTTCAGATTTTCTTTTTTATCTTATGACCCACAATTTTGGCGATTTTTGTCCGACAAGGTTGACGTATTAGTTTAAACATTTCTTCGTCACACGCAGCAAAGTTTCGCTAACTGACAGAAAAGCGGGTGCTGGTCAGAGCCCTAGGCCAGACTAACTTAACAATGGCGAAAGAACAGAACATATATCCTTTTTGGTGAGTGTGTCTTTTGTCTTGGAACAAAAAGTACAAACTTTAAGAATGCTAACTTCCATCACAAGTAAAGTCGCGTCACAGCAACCTTTACCACACTGAAGTAGTCATTTAGCCACCCAATCTTTCTCGGTTATGGAGTTAGGTAACAGGGAGAAGGTTAAAACATTCTGAGCGAGTACTTACAGTTGTCTCAGTGTCAGCGCCATCCCGTATGGAGAACACCTCGCCGAGATCGTCCCCTGCGCCACCGTCTCCCTTTTCCTCCTTCTGTAGTTTGCGTAGGTTCTCGTTCCGGAGGTGCTTCATGGAACGAACATGCTGGATAAGGTTCAACTTCGCCTGGAATAATTCAAAGAAAAGTTTCATCAACGGGCCAACATTTGCCTCCCAATGCAGAATGCTTCCTTTCTAAATTGTTTCCAAAAGTGTTGTCTAAGTATTTGACATCCACCATCTTGAAATGTTTTACCATAGCATACATGGTGATAACATCCAAATGCAGAGCCAAAAAAAAAATTCACAGTAACATCAAATCAGTAGTAGTTTTGTTCAAAACAACTCTTGTATCAGAAAATGTCTTTTTTAACAGAAAAGCTGCAGAATTTATTAGTAGGTGCACGTGTTCAGTCAACTTCTTTTCCGGATTACGAAGTTGATGCCAATCATTTTTGGTCTCCAAAACAGGAAAGCAGAAAACAACATTAAGCTAAGAGAGTCTGTTTCCAAGGTAGACATATAAGTCTGCAAACAGAGAGTGACAAGAAATAACAATCTCTGCGAGAGGGTTAAGATGAGGTGAGGTGAGGTAAGATAAGGTGAAATGAGGTGAAGGTGACAAACTTAAACAACATGAAAGGAGGACAAACACAGCGTATGACATGCAGTCTATTGCACTCCGTGCAAACAACAATTCTGCCACAAACAACATTATCACAGATATATCTAGATCTAAATTTGTCAACACGTATAGCCGCCGTTACACAACCACATTAATGCAGTGGCCAGTCCTGTCACATTTAGACCTTGTGTTTCTTAGAGTCGTCTTTTGTAAGAATCATGACATTTAGAATAGTTTCAAGAAAGTTAACAGCAAGTCATAACAAGGTGACTTTAAACTTTTGTTATGACAATTTAACACCACAAATCAACATCAGTGTAGAACATTTCTTAAATGTTCGAGAACCGACAAATCAAACTGTCGTGGCCGTAGCTGGAATTTGTTTCCAGGCAAAATCATCACGGAGGTAAACTGATTAGACTGTTTGTCCCGTCTGTTGTTAGTGATCAAAAAGCGAGAAGAAATTGACTTCGTTTGATTCTTCCTGCGCAGATCAAAGAGCGAATTAACGTGAGTAATAACGTGGCGTTTCGTAATACCAGCTGATGCCGCTGTTGATAACAAAACATTGCAATTTCATGAGAAACCTTGACAAAACCGAGGTCTACAGCTAATGAAAGATCAGGAAATTAACACTGCGTCCCTATAGCACATCCTGCTGACAGACTTACAATTCAGCTACTGGTTGTAGTTTGTTTATTTGTTTGTTTGTTTGTTTGTTTGTTTGTGCCTATATTTATTCACGATTGTGCTTTATTTGGCCATTTGGGTCGCTTTTCATAAAGGTTGAGTTGGGAGGAGTGCCAAGGGGTCAAATTATGACAAGTGTTTTGTCAACATAGATAGACTCAAAATAATTTCAATAACACAAAGAATAGACAACTAATAAATAAATGTAGAAACAAATAATTAGGTCCATAATCGTTCAATAAGTGTCCGTTACAATGACACTAGTCTTTTGAAGGTTCCTAGAGAAGAAGCTGCTCTAAAACTTCCTGTGGTAGTGATTCCAGACAAGTGAACCAGAGTAGGCTAGAGACCTTCTCTATTAGTTATTGAGAATTTAGACACCCCAGTTCAATTGTGTCTGGACATCCTGATTAGGGCTGCATCCGTCCTTCAAAATGGATGTTATATGGGCAAATTACCATTGTCCTTGTAAAAATATAACAATACTAAAACAGCAAGGAAACTTGTTTTCCTATTTTCCAAGACACTGCTAGGCTCCGAACATTCACTAAAATTTGACCTAACAGTCAAAATGCTGTTCCACTTTTGATCGAGTCTGCATTCCCCCTCATCCCTGCTCAAGACTAGGATGGACAGCTTTTGGACACAAAAACAGCATGTGGTCACCCTGAGAAGCTGTCATTAACTACTGAGGAAGACAGCTGATTCGCTGTCCAAACCTTGACAGGTCAGCAACCTGTGACTGACAACTCTTCACTTAGTTTAGGGATGTCCTATTGGCTCATCTGCCTAAACACTGGAGTCCACCTCTTTGAAAGTTTGAAAGATGAGTTGGTGCTTGAGGCCGCCAGTTCAATCCAAGGCCAGGACATCCTCTCAAAAGGGACTTAAGTTGGGTGTCCCATGTTGAAGAGGTGCCTCAAACCCGTTAAAGGGTAAAGGGCTAGCAACCCTTCCTTGTACAAGTATACAATGCTGCTGAAACAACAAGGAAACTTGCTGCCCTATGTGACCGTATCCCAGGGCTCTCGCCAGCACCCGTTTTTCCGTCAAATACCAGAACTTCAATGTCAGTGACAGAAAAATTTTAAAACCAATCAGTCAAAAATCGGCAAAATCATGGGTCAAAATATGAAAAAAAGTCCGAATTCTAATGAATCATGGTATTTTTCCACCACTGGGAACTGGGCTGACGGAAAAAAAATTGAGCTGTTGAGAGCCCTGAACTAGGCACTACAAGGGTCTGAACGAGTGGAAGTAAGAGTTGAGAAGTTACCTTGCTGGAGTAGTTGCACATGCTGCAGTGGTAGAACTTGGAGTCAGAGTTAACAGTGATGTCGGCATTCTGCAGGTGCTTGAACAGCTTCAGGCTGGTCTCGTGCCTGGATAGAGGGAGGGAAAGATTGGACAATGAAGGACTTTGGCTGGAATTATGACTGAACTGACATAAGAATGACCAATGTTAAAGTTAAGTACTTGCACAAAGGGAAGGAAAGATTGGACACTGAAAAACATTGTGATCTTAAACCTCTCATGTAGTTATCTTTCTAAGCAACAGGTCATACTTCAGATTTAAAACTGAGTCTTTATAACAGCTAATTCAAACCATTCTTGAATGCTTCGCCTTCCCCCACTGGCATTGGATGACAACTTTAATTTTTTTTACCTTTGAGTTAGGGAGGGGGCAGGGAGTGTGCTAGCCATATGCAATGTTTTCTATGTACATTCACAATTATCCCTATATACGAAGCAGTACATGGATCTGACCAGCATCATTCCTTCCTCTGAAGAAATTCTATTATCTGTTCCACCAAATATTTGGCCATTCCATCATCTTGATAGAAAAACCTGCATGTTTTGATAAGATTGAAATTTGCTTCAATAAGTACTATAGTAGGATTTGCTCGACAGTATTTTCCATCTAGCAAAAATGAAGTGAAAGAAAAAAAAGATAGAGCAGAAACTGTTTTATCTTTTATAAAACATTTTTCAGATAAACCACTACGGTGGTGATCTGTCAAGAATAGCTTCAAATAACACCAATACTTAAGAAAAGCCACTTCAAGTTCTTTATTCATCTGCCAACATTCTTGCCCCAAGGGGGACAAAGAAAAATGTCTCAATTATTGCATATAGAACATTCTCCAGCCACAAGATTACTACACTGCAGAAACCGTGGAATTCCAATCATAGAAAATTGTTCAGATTCGCGACCAGTTTTGGGTTTGCATGTTCATGTGATGGCATGAATATGTATGGGGTGGCAATGTAAAAAAAGCTGAGATTGTACACAACACTACTGCATATTATTAGGTGTATGTATTCCAAACTGTTTGATACATTCTGTAAGGAAACAATCTATTCAGTTATTCAGCTAAAGACAACACCTCTTCCATCGGCAGCTAGAACTACCAGGAGTTGTTCAAGAATTTTTTTAAAGCAACACAAAACTTGCTTTTAAGGAGGAGCACTTAACTTTTCCGCACCCCAAAAATTTAGATTTCCTTCGACATGGGCACCACCCAACTGATACTGAGAAAAATTTACAGAGAAGCAACCAATGCAGTGTTGTTGGTCAAAGTAGTGGACCTTAACATTTCCTTATCCCAAGGAGTTTTTCTTCCACTTGGGAATTGAGATGATGCTGAGAAAACTTTGCAAAGGAGATGGACCATCAACAATACTGTGTTGGCAGCAACTAGGTTGAAGTAGCCATGACAGCTTGACACTTTTCTGACCCCCAGGACTGACCCTCTCCTTGGCAGATGCATTAGTTTTTTTTAAACTCTGATGCATCTTCACAAAGGGGATAGACCAACAACAACATGACACTGGCACCATCTGGATCAATATGGCCACAACAGGTTGATATTCATTTCCCTCATTCCGAGACAGGTACCAACTTTCCAATAGCCTTTCCTTGGACAGATGTATCATCATAAAAGGAGAAAAAATTATAAGAAAACCTTGCAACTAATATGGACAAATACTATGTTAACAACAACTGGGTTGTAGCATCTTGCTGCATTTGTTTACACTTCTTACACAGTTAATGCTTTTACACTTTTACAGCATCCCTCACTCAGACATGCACATTATTCCTGAAAAACTATTAGAAAACTTCACAACAGAGATGAACCACCACAATTACCACGTCTTCAAAAACTGGACTGAAGTGGTTGCTACAACTTGACATACTCACATCAAGGGAGAAATATTTCTTCAGAGGAATGTTATTAAAAAATTAACGAAAATTCACAAAGGAGATGGACCACCAGCAATACACCATTGGCAACAACTGGGTTGGAGTGGCCATTCTGACAGGTGATTACAAAAATCCCCATAATCTGTACCGATGGACTGATTTGCCTAATGGACGTTAATTCTCGCACGATGAGACTCGGAAGCCGCCGTATTACCCGACATCAAACAAAACCGTGCGTCCTTAATTTGCATTAAGGCACAAGTGTAAGGTTTATAAATCACCATTAGCCACACATTTGTACCAAAAGGCTCCGATATAATGCATTTGTATTAGTTACTTAAGCAGTAAAAAGTACTGCATCTTAAGATCCTAATTTGACATTTCCTGGCGGAAGTAAATTATGACTTGGCAAAGACCAAACTGTAAGAACGGTTTTGGGGAAGAAGTTGAGATATAATGGATGCTCAATGCACTGTAGGAAATATCAATAAAGGATATATGATGTATCTGTCCTTTATATGGAACCATGCATCTGTATCTGTTCTACAGAACTGCTGAACCACCATGTGGCGGATTAGCAGTTACAGTGTTTGTGCTAAGAGTTGGGAAGCACACATTGCATAATGCTACACAATTTAATATCTTATGCCAAAGACTTTTGCTATCTAAGAATGTGCTGCTTCCTTATGTACTATTTTACTGTGATAGCAACAGAAAATGCAGAACTCTGCCTGTTAAAATGCAGGAAACCATGTTGTATAGAGTTACAAAGTTCCAAATGTTTACAAAATTGTTAAATTTCTCACGCCTTTGTTCCTCTATACTTTGCCTTTCACAGATATCAAAAATTTGCAGCCACCACCAGTGTACAACTTCAGTGACCTCCGACCTCACCTGTGATTGGACACATGTGCACGCAGTTTGTCGACTCCGTTGGTGTAGTAGTCGCAGGCATTGCACTTGACCTGGATGGGGTTCCCCACGTTCAGGTA
>LZCU01090784.1:0-10851 GCA_001663935.1 Asymmetron lucayanum | reverse complement strand
CAGGTAAGCTTTAGACAAATTATTGGATTTTGAGTAAGGCAACTGATTTTTTTTGGAAACTGTAAAAATGGTTATATCTTCTCAACAAGAATGCTGCTCTCATTTTTAATTTAGGAGGTTTCATCTTATGTAAGATTTGAAGCTCTTGGCCCGATAGCTGGTGGGTGCTAGAAGACCAAAACGATCAGCGCTGCCAGTTGTTTATTTGTTCTAGTAGCATGACTTTATCAACTTTAGTAGTAAACTTGCAGTCATGTATGTTGTAAAGCAACAAATCTAAGCTACAACAAAGCATACTGTCATTTGATTTCAAATTACAAGCACTCTCTAGACGAAACTACGTGATTGTGTGCTACCTTGACTAAAATATGTAATCTGAGGGTGCACTACATTTTTCAGTTTGTTTCAAATGACACTGTCATGTCATGTGAATGAACCTTGTTCGTCATACATGAACAGCTGTAGGCCAGCCGGGTGCCATCAGCATTTCATCAGCTGGGGAGGACAGCATCAAAATCACCTGGGCAGCTGCAGCTGGAGCCAAAGACAGCTACGACATCAGCATCAGTCCTGACAGCGGCGTTATCAACCCTACCGGGAGGGTGGATGCTGGAGGCACACTAGAGTACAGTTTTACAGGTCTGACCCCAGTGACCCTGTACAGCATCAGTGTCATAACTGATAGCGGTGGGTTGAAGAGTGGAGCAACGACAAAGCAGCAGAGGACAGGTAAGCACCATTCAAGATACCTGGAGCTGTGTTTGATTATTAGATCACTGTTGTCACTGATCCATAGAGGAGGTAATTTGTGAATATCGTTGCTTGGAATTAAGTTTAATTTTTTTAAATTCTTTATTTTCCATATGGTTTCTATCCTACGAGAGAAGAAAAAAAAGGGTTTTGGGTAAGATTGACCTATTTTTGCTTGGAACTGTTAATATTGTTTAATCTTCTTAACAAGGATGTTGTTATCATTTTGGTATTGGAGGCCGTACCCTATGTGAGAATTTGATAAGTTTACCCATAGCACCTCTCTTGTTAACTAACTACAAGTACGTAAACCCTTTAGAAGAATCTACATGTGTGCTACCTTGGATAAAATTCTGTGAAAACATTTTCTTTTTAAGTTTCTTTGAAATGGCACTACCCTCGTATGGGAATGAACCATGTTTCTCATCTTTAAACAGCTGTAGGCCAGCCTGGTGCCATCAGCATATTACGAGCTGAAGTCACAGAAAACAGCATCAGGATCACCTGGACAGCTGCAGCTGGAGCCAAAGACAGCTACGACATCAGCATCAGTCCTGACAGCGGCGTTATCAACCCTACTGGGAGTGTGGATGCTGCAGACGCACTAGAGTACACCTTTAGAGGTCTGACCGCAGGAAGCCTGTACAGCATCAGTGTCATAACTGACAGCGGTGGGGTGAAGAGTGAGGCAAGGGCAGTGGAGCAGAGGACAAGTAAGTAGCATTCAAGATACTTGGAATGAGTGTTGATGCATATGCCTTTGCTGATGAGAATATTGGTGATTGCTTGTATTGTCCGATGCAGGGTTTGGGGCACCTGTCTGTTTTTCTGTGGCCTTGTTTTGGGGATATTTGGGGAAGAGGCGTCTATGCTGTTTTCTGAACGTTCTCTTACAGCCCAGCCAGCTATTGTATTTAGAATGCCGCCCTGACATTATGTACTTATAATTTCTTTTTCCAGCTTCAGACCTCTACAGTGGACAGGTGAAAATAACATCAGAAGCATTCAATAGTGACTACAACAACCTGCAGCTGGCAACAACACAAGCTTTTATAGCTAGAGTCATCGCAGCTGTAAGTAATCCAGTCTTACAGTTTGTAACGGCAAGAAAATAACTATGACTACCATATTCACGACATAGGTAGCTTAAGTAGTGACGAGCATTACCAAAGTTAAATTATGCAATTTAGGTGATAATCGGTATCGTAAATGGGAAAATGCTTTCATACTTTAGTGGCAATGGGTGAGAATCGCATACTTACGTTGCACGTCTATCACCAGAGCTGCAGTAGAAGCAGCAGAAACTGGTTCTTCATGGATCTGGAACAAGTACATCCAGACCAGACACACTGAGGCATAGCCATTCTGTAACTCACCAGTGGGAGGTGGTGTTTCTAGCACTGCTGGCCCCCCATCCCGAGGGAATATTGATCTTAATGGGCCGAAATTCCCAACGACGAGTGGTGATCAACTGATGATCCCACTGGTGAGGCACACGGTTACATCATGTGTGTATAATTCAACTCTAAACTAGACACTGTATATGTTATTTTGTTTTCCCCAGATAAACAGCATTTTCCAGAGCAGCGACCTTTCCAGTGTATACCTGACCACAACCGTCATTGGGCTGACTGAAGGAAGTGTGGTGGTTGACCTCGTCACAGCTCTCCAGGCTGGATCGCAGAAAGACGAGACTGCAGTGGAGGAAGCATTTAAACAAGGACTATCCAGCTTCAATTCAGGAGGCGTTGTCGATGGACTAACATTCGAGGAGTCATCTGTTGATTACTCAGGTAGTGTCAATAGATCCATAGAAATGCCATATTTTCAATAAAGGAACATTGTTTAGTGATGCACAAATTTCAATCTATTCTAGATACCGAACAAATGAAGTCAGTTATTGAAAGGTTTTGTCCACCAGTTTTTGCAAGGAGTCTAAGTCCTGAACACAATATGTTCCACAGTCTTGGGCATCTCTGGTCTGACCTTCGACAACGTGGAGATGGACTCAGTCACCCTGTCCTGGACCGTGCCGGCGGGAGTGACCATCACGGGGTACCGAGTACGCTACCGGCCGGCCGGAGGCTTACTAGAGGACCTGACCCCCTGGCCTGGAGGTAGCGACACCACAGCGACAGTAGATGGACTGTGGGCAGACACAGAGTACACTTTCACCGTGACTTCTTACCGAGACAACACGGAGGCAACTGGAGAGATCAGCGGCACGGTAACTACCGGTAAGGCAGATTTGCAACTTTCGTTGAATATTGTCTACTTGGATTTCTAACATTCTATAATTCTTTATCGTTTAGAGAATAATATTTCTTTTGAACTACGTGTATGACCAACTTACATTGTAGTCTACGTGACCATCCTGCATTGTAACTGTAACCAACGTGACCATACTGTGACCATATATAACAGTTTGTCTCCGTTCTAGCGGAGCTTGTTGGAAATGAGACGTGGGACCGGCTTAATATCAGCACAGAACCTGCAGTAATACTTGGCCACATGTTTCTGTTCAAGCATGAATGCTGTTTGTTAAAGGGGGTCAAAGAAGGATGCAGATGCCACATTGTACCCTGCATGACCATATCATTGTCCTGTATATTTATTCTAGTTGAGGTTTTATTGTGTATGTGTCTGATCTGTGTGGCCATGGCCCTTACATTGTAACCATCGTGACCATAATATAACCACGCGCTGGTAATGCTGAATGTTGTGCGTGACCTATTTTAGATGAAAGCCAATACTCCATTGTAGCCTACGTGACCATGATTTAACATTGTCTTGCCATTCCAGCCAAAGGAGAAGTTAATGTAGAGTGTACCATGGAGAAAATGCGCGTGTCCATCCCGAAAGCAGGGCTGCCAGGTGTGGATCTGAATAACCTGCACCTGCGGGACAGCGACTGTAAGGCAAAAGAAGAGGACACAGATGTGATCCTGGAGACCAGCCTGCATGGTGGGGCGTGTGGGACTGAAAGAGTAAGTGCACGGGCATATCTAGAGTAGAGAAAGTAGTAATTCGAAAAATATAGAAAGCACCTTTTAAATCCGGTAATACCTCAGTCTGTGTGTGTACTTTGGCTACATAAAAGTTTTGAACCTTATTAATTAAAGTTTGTCACAGTAGGTTAGTCATGGCTGTAGAGGCCAGTATTACAAGTGCTCTAATGTTTTCCCATCACCCCAGACGCAGTCAAACAACAAATACATCTTCACCAACGTGGTCATTGCTGAAATGAGAGGCACTTCCTTCGAGACACCCGTTACGTGTGAGTTCGCCAGTCAGTTCGACGTCTCCCTGGGAGGAAATATGGTCATGTACATCATCCCCCCTCCTAGGTAAGAGCTTATTTTATACTTAAAATCGACGATGACCCTTGTCATCCTTATACTTGATCAAAGATACTGTCATACGTCCAAACATAATCTGATGGGGACAACATGACCATAAGAGTATAGTTTTGTGCTGTGCAGTTGGGTTTATTCAGATCCACTTTGAATTACCTTAGATTATAGCTCTCCTTACTGTGGTCCGTATTAATGCTTAACAGAATCCACTGCTATCAGTACCCATCTGCCAGATCATTTCCTACAGAAGGCACAGGGACGGCTGACAATCCCATACAGAATCGAAGTAGCAGAAGAAGCATAATTGGGGTCTGTTCCTAGAATTGATACTAAGGATAAGTTTATTAGAAATAAGAAAAGACGGCTATTGGTTGATCTTCTTCTGTTGGAGTATCAGCATGTACGTCATAAGCTTAAACATGCCCCAGCAGGTGGCTGGATTGCAGGATTAATATCTTGTGTATTGTCATTACCATATACTTTTCCCTCTTCGTTCGGACATGACATATTTTTGTGCTAAATGCACCAACGATCCGTCCTGGTATCTACTATGTAACGTTTCTGTATATTTCCACAGTTTGGATGTTGTGCAAACAGATACCGACTCGGAGATGACATTGAACATGAACATGTTCACTACTGCTGAGTTCAGCGACATGTACGACACATCCGACTTTCCTATGAAGGTAACAGATTATTTTTTTGGCTTGTGCTCGGACTTGCAGATTTTTTTTAATAACTGATAGTGATTGATTAAGGTGAGGTGAGGATTGATTAATCCTCCATTGTCCGGCTAGGCGTTGTCCCAAAGCTTGTGCTGGTACACAGTAGTTTGATTTAGCTAAGCGAGAGATGATATTGTCAGGTTCGTAATAATAATAAAAAGTACAAACAAAACTTATCTCTAACATAGCCCTTACTTGTGTCTCGCTGCAATTTCACATTAAGTGTACTGCGATTCTTCCACATAAACAGGTGAGGTCGTCTGACAAATTGCATTTCCGGCTGAGTGTGGACTCCCCTCTGGACAACCTGCAGATATTTGCCCTCCAGTGTGTGGCGACAGAAAACGCTGCATATGACCCTGACGACTCTCCCAAAGTAACTATTATTGAGGACGGGTAAGTCTTGTTTTTTCTTCCATCAAGCTGTACAGTACAACAGCTAGTATGAAAAAAAGCAAAAAAAAAATGTCCTACACGTCAAATCTCGACACCTCTGTGCCGTGATTTGAAGTACATAATTTGATTTTGGAGGAAATGTTACTCTTGAAGGCTCCTCTCCGATTTGTTCACTTTATCCTGTAAGAAAATAATGTCTACATAATTTGTTGTATATTCATGGTGTTACTTCTCTTTTCGAAGGTGCCACAAGGAAGCCACCCTGAGAAAGGACAGCGCCCGTTCCAACGACAAGGCCAAGTACTACTCTGTGGACGCCTTCACGATTCCCGACGCTGGGGATTCCTATGCGGTAAAGCAGAGTAACGTGTACCTCAGGTGGTGTGGTGACGGGTGGTTAGCAGGCAGGTGGATCGCACTGTGTTGTGGAAAGAAATTGTGTATCTTTTTACGTTTACAAAGAAGTAGCTTCATGGGCAACATGCCAGAGATGACACTGGAGCCACTAACAACTAGTTTAGCCATGTTCCATGTCAGCCTCACAGTGTTAGAAATCCTGGTCTACTCTTAACTGTCGTTCGGCAAACTCTGCTTTCAGTCCAGTGTTCAAACGCACATGTCCACATCTCGCCATTGTTATTCCATCTTCTTGCTTCTTTTGAGGGGAGCTGTGCAAAGGTCATCAAAGGCACATTGTTTATAGTGCTTAAAACAGCACGGTATTCCTTTCCGTGCCTTCTCCTCTAAGCCCCCTTACATTTTCTCGGCCGATCGTTGGCCGATTTTTAGAAAACCTTGTTCAACAGGTTTATGACAAAACAGAACATTGGCAAGGGTTTATAACATCCTTGTCTGACAAAAGCTAGCTACCATTTATACGACACATCATCGACTTTCCTGAACTTGCACCTAATTTGCTGTCGCAAAGCCGTCGGCCGAGCTCCGCCCTTGATTTGTACGGGGGGCTTTAGAACACATCAAACCGTCGTTTATCAACTATGTTGCCTCTTGATACCAAGAGCTTCCAGCCTCTTCATGGTACTTTTTCATGTTTAGCCTCTATGTCGGCGAGTCTTTCTCTGCTTATTCTCTCTCCAAGTGACAGCTCGCTGTTTTGTCCTCTCCCACTCTTAGTGTACAAAACACGTAGACAACTTAATCCTGCTCTTCAAGAACATGCACTAAGTTCCGTTCCCTCCGATATCAGGTGTATTTCCACTGCACCATGATTGTCTGCTTCGAAGACGACTCGGCCTCCCGCTGTAGGCAGGGGTGTGTCAGCAACAGCCGGCGCAGGCGCGATGTGTGGGACACGAGTGAGGACCGAGTCCGCCGGGAGAGCAGCAACGATGTGCAGAGGACCCTCTCACAAGGACCCATCTTCGTTGAAGATAACAAGAAAGCAGGTATGTTCAGGGCTAAATTTCGTTCAATGATTTGGTACAGTGCTGAAGGGACTGGCTGAATTGGAAGTTGTACTGACGCCATATCTGGAAGCCATATATCGTCAGCAAAACCCTTCGTCCTTAACTCTTTGCTTCCCTATTTAATCTTTTGGCGACAATGACCTAAAAGATAGAGTTTACTATTTGTTCACTTACCTATCATTTAGGCTGTCAATTTGATGATGTTAATGCGAACAAGATTTGATTGATTGACATATAACTGATGGTGTAGGATTGCGGAAGGTACGTAAAACGGTAGGCCCGTACTCCCGAGCACGAGGACGTACTACACTCTGTAGATATATTTATTCTCGCCCAGGGACCAGGCTTTAACCTATCATTCGTCTGGTAGGCTAAGGCTAGTATGGATTGGTATCGTATGGTAAGCTACGGTCTCGCCTGATATGTTATTGTTTAGAAGATATTGTATGATATGGAAAAATATGGTATGTTTGATATCTTTGTTATAGTAGGATACGTAGGCTCCGTCATGGTCATAACATTCTAATATGATATCGGGTTTTCTATTTTGACGCTAGGGCTGTTTTCCTCCACAGGCTCCGCCATCTCCATCGGGGCTGTGGTGGCCTGTGCCGTGGGAGGGCTGATCGGGCTGCTGCTGGTGGTGGCTGCCGTGAGCAGGAGGAGGAAGAGGCGAGGCGCCGAGGAACGGGCCGAGGATCGTATCGGTAAGACAAGGCGGTATTCAAATATCATTATAAGATTATTTAGGATAGCTCATTTGGCTGCTGTTTTTGTAAGGATGCTTCCAGAAACACGCCGCTTAAGATATGTATTGAGTTAAATGTTCTTTGTAGAAATGTCTTTCAGTAGCAGAGTCATAATGTTACAGCCGATGTAGGCTAATACACACAGTCATACCTGAACTGATTTCATCATCATCTGTGACATTACATAATTAATACATCTCAGGTGCATGTCTGGTTGTTCGTTCGGCTGCCAGGTCCACATGTCTGCATCTCCTACACGTGGTTAGCTAATACCTTGTTCTGAACAACTTTTTTTATTTCTTCTTTCCAGGACTGGACAACAACGCGTTCCAGATGTCGGCGCAGAAGAAACCCACCTTCCCTGCTCCCGAACATCCACCCAACTGGTCTGCTCCCGAATATCCGAGTAGGCTTCGCCCTTATTGAGGCGCTGGAAATGTTCCCGTGATCCTTTTCACGGCAAGTGTACTTGCAGCAGACTTTTTCTCTTTGCTTTCTTTCAAAATAAAGCCTGCTAAAATCTTCAGTGACAGTGCCTAATCTCTGCTCTGGAACTGTCCTGGACTCTCGTCCCTTTTATCTCCCTTGTACAGAAGGAAGGCAGCAGAACGTTTGGTATGAATCCAACAGGGTTAAAGAATACTACAAAAATCGTAGACTCAATGAAAGTCATTGCTTCTTCAATCTGCAGGATAAGGGGCAAAGTCTTCCAGAACTGACACTTTTCAAAATGTTAACATCATGTCTGCTGTCGTCCTTTAGTTTTACCTTCAACTTATAATTACATTTCCTATATACAATACTCAGACATATCTAGGTATTTCTACCATTAACAACAGACATACTTACATGTACACACACAGACACACACACACACACACACACAGAGAGAGAGAGACAGACAGACAGACAGACAGACAGACAGAGATACACATACACACACACACACACATTTCACATGATCAGATTTTGACCCTCGTTTCAACACAAGTAGAACATCAAACCAAGTTCCCTGCCTCCTTAGTGCTAACTACTCTAGTCATGTGACATTGTGGGAACATGACTCGAGTATAGATAATCGGGTAGTCCACATCATACCCCGGTTCAGATCGTAGACAATCATTTGGACAGCTTCTTTTGCCCATCAACTCACGAAGTTGTCATGTTGGACAGAGTGATCACTTGTGTTGGATGGAGGGGCTAGAAATTAAATCATGCAAATTTAATGACACAGATTAGCTTTGATGCTAATCAAAGAAAATTATATATTCATATATCGTAGTTTGTAGCGCTGGCGGCAGTCAAGAAGGAGATTGAAAAGGGATGGCAAAATCACCATAGCAACATCGGAGTCACGAGAGGAAACTGGATGTGTTAGAAAAAGAAGAGATGGCAGGTAACGAAGAATACGGTCTGCAGAAAGACGGAAAGGACAACGCTGAAAATGACTTTAAACATCAAAATCATCAAACGTTGCTCCACAGACAGAAGACAAGATGCCAACAGGACGAGCGTTTCGAAAACAAAAACGTACAGACAGAAATGGAAGGAGTGACAAAGTGAGGTTAACATGAAGTTTACAGGCCAAAAGATGAAAGGAAATCTAACTTGAGAGTTCGAACAACGGTAGCAACAGAAAAATGGCAAAAACATATTTGGTAATTAGGTAATACGGATGGCGGTAAAAAACCAGGGAACAAAGCTGATGCGATGACAAATCCACTTTTAAACAGCGTCCAGAACAATTCAAGAACCATAAGAATTACAGACAGCAGAACATAGGTTTTGCTTTGTTCAAATCATACATGTCGGTCAACTACAGACAATGAAAGTCATTCGAATCTGAAAATGTTAAAATATACTAAAAACTTTTTGTCTCTTATGATGATTAAGATAATCAGAAAGGCATGGAAAATAGGCAAACCAAATACAGTTAACATCATTGGGAAACCTGAGAAAACTTATCGTGAGAAAACTTAATTGGATCCAGAAGAGCTGACAGTGTGCTCTTACAGTGAAAAGTCACAGCTTTTACAGCCAGCGTGAAAAAGTAGGTTGTCCTTTTAATTCCTATTTGAGGCTGTCAATTTCTAAAGCGATTTGAGATGACCCGCCAAATTTTCAAGATGTCCACAAAGTACATATTTAAGAGCTGATTCTAACAATAAATAACAGAAAGCAGAACCAAAAAGTCAAGGGGAGGAAATAGCCACAAAGCAAGATATTTTCTACGATCTGACGAAAGAATGAAGAACCCTGTCTGTGTCCCTTACATCTCAGTTGTTCCCAGGGAATGTATTATTTAGGTACAAAAAGAACAAGTTTTGGTTCCGTCACCGTGAAAAAAACATCTATAACAGCGTTAAGCTACGAAAGAGGTTTGGCTTGCTGCCAGCAAGAAAAGAAACAAAAAAAGGAAATAACCGGTGGAGGATGAAAATGGTACCAAAACTGCAGTCACATTGTCATACAAGACGACCAACATTTTTAAACTCAACATTCACTAATGCACACTGACAGGACAACAATGTTAAAATCACATTCCATAATTCACACTGACAGCACAACTTCGATAAACTCAAAATTCACCTATTCACACAGACAGCATAACATTTAAAGTTAAACGAAGAATCTGCCAGTTCACGCTCAATCTAAACATCCAGCAATTCACACCCAGCATGATATTGTCAAAGTAAAAATTCGCTTCATTTGGATTTGGCAGGAAAACATGTTCCAACTTTAAATCCACTAATTCGCACATTATTGCCAAACTTTAGTTTCATGCCAAATCACGAGGACAGCACACCTTTAAACTCAAAATCCAGAAAGTAACACAATCATCGTGTCAGAAGATAGACGAAGTACACAAGTTCATTGCATGCCCCACCGTAAGAACATTTAAATACTGCCTACGCTGAAAACTTCAGGTAAACTCACTCAAAGTTCAGTAATTCACAGACAGCAAAAACAGTTAAACTCTAAATTAACCAACTCACACACACAGCACTAAGTTGGTAAACTCAAAATCCACTTATTTGCGAAGGCAGCACAACTTTTAGCTCATATCAAGTACTTCACAAAGTTATCAAGTCAAAAGGTTGACAAATTACACAAGATTTGAACACTGTGTACGCCTAAGACTGGAGTTTGACATGTTGGTCGTCTTGCGTATAAATTGCTATTCGCACATCCGGATGGAGTTGAGAGACAGACAAGAACAAGAATTGGTTTGTTAGATGGCCTCCGGATTTATATTGAGCATTGTGGATAAAATACTTTAAATACTTACATAATAGTACATACATAATAGGAATCAGTGTTTCGTATAATATGTTCTAACTCTGAAAATTCGATGCTCTTCTTTTTCTCTTTCACCTCTGCTTTCTATCGCCCATCTTCCTCTCCAACTTAAGACATTAAGGAGTAGGAAAAGTATCATTATGGCTAT
>LZCU01090593.1:0-10588 GCA_001663935.1 Asymmetron lucayanum | reverse complement strand
AATTTGCATGTCTATTTGGCCCTCTTCATATCTATCAAAATTGTGCCTTATGACAGATAGGTCTTACTAACCGTCTACTGTTAATACCTTGATTTAAGTATCTGATTGATTACTTAACCAGAAGTGACAGGGCTGTCAGTGTGGCTTTTCCGGTGGTCAGGTTTTGGTCGTGGCTACGTGCAATAGAACATAGAGCAGATAGTAGAGGGTAACAGCGTTGATGATGTCTGGGCAATACTTGTGCTTTCTGAAGTAAGGTCTGTTCATAAGTTCATTCAGGTAACATGTTTTAGTACACGATCGCCACACTGTAGGTGTGTACATGGGAGGAGATGTGAGGGCCGGGCTGCACAATGCATACCTAAGTGAAATCAAACAATTCCGAAACAAGCAAGCCATTCCAGGAAGCGCAAAGAAGTATCTAGTCCGTTGAACAGGCCATCATTTCATGAAAACGGAAAGAAATTGCCAAGAAATAACATCTTTAAGACTTCATGTGGCATGACTGACGTTGGCAATCGCACCGTAAACCCCAGTGTCATCGCCAACATCAGTCATGCCACAATGAAGTCCTAAAAATATTCCGTTAACTATTTGACCACGGCCTTGGCCTTGGCAGTTGTGATTGTGCTCGGATGGTTAAAAATTAGAAAATAACCCTAGCGATGCTTACTTTAACTGCAGTATGCGTACGTGCGGAGATCCCCGAATATTCAATATTGGTGAACTGAAGTGCATTTTGCACTTAGGTCTGCACAGACAAGCCTAGTATAGGCTTCGCGGTGTGCATCGACAGATTAGCTTCCTCATGTGCGCTTTTGCTTACGTTTGGAATTCATGACCTTCAATCAGTACTGTTGTGTATTGCTGTCGTACGAATCGGTACAATTAATGTATCTAAAATGTGTTTAAAATTATTTCTGTTTCGTCTGTAGTGGTAACGCTGTATCCGAAGGGTTTCTTTTTGAATAGTGTGGACGGCTTACGCAGGGACCACTATCCTCTAAACCTACAGACATAGGAATATACAAATGGCAATGGACAGTCACTGGACACTTCATGTTAGTTTGGGACTGTAGATCTTGTCAATACTGACAATCAAACGCCGTTAGAAGACGAAATACTGATGCAAAGTTTGGAAACTTTCACTATTTCCGCGGACAAAAGGTAGAGCTGCAGCGTGGAGCTAGTGTCTTGCCTGATGCCTGATCAGGAAATTTATCACTTTTTCTATCGTGTTTACTGTTTGTAGTTCAACATCACAGTTTTTGTGGTGTTTTTAATGGGTGTGGGATGGCCAAGACTGCATTGTATGATGAAAACGGATAGGGGGCGCTGCATAGCCGTTGTCCAGTAACGATGGGTAGCTGATTGATCAGGCTCTGACGGCTGGTTAAGTTTACTGACGTTACATCGCGTAATACATATTCAAACTGGACACAAGTCCGTGTTTTCAAGTCTGCGCTATGACATGATATCGCCAGGTGACTCTTGTGTCTGTTCTTGAGATGACGAACTTGTCCAGCAAACTCAAGATGTTTATTCTGTGTTGCGGAATGAATCCACATTTTAGCCTTTCACCTAAACGTGCCTCTATTTTCAATTTATTGCAAAGACACAGGCTAGCTAAGAGGCCTGGAAGTGGAATGCTGAGAGTCGGTCCAAATGCAAAGAATGCTATCTGTGATAACATGTAAAATCTGTTTAAAAACGCTAACATATGGACAACAATTACTGAAGACAACTTGATGAAAATCCACACTTATTTCTTCTAAAAACCAATTAATTGCACTGCCTTTGATCTCGTCGATGACTTCAAACAATTTTCAAACCTTTACTCTAATGGGTTGCTTCAGTGGCATTTAGTCGACGTAATTACCTTTATACAGGATTACTGACACTAACAATAGAATCCTCGGTCACATTAACTATTGACCTAATTAGAAAACACAGTCATACAATATCAAGCGCGCTTGCTTAGGAAAGGTAATTGACGCAAAATGAGCCCAACTTGCAGTACTCTAACAGCTTTATTTTCAGCACCACAGACAGCGTCTCCTGGTCACCGCCGTGGCGGTTTTCAAATTATCGTCTTTACTTAGTATATTCTACAAAATACGCGTTTACGCCGACAAAAGAGAAAATCCACTACCTCCTAAACGAACTACTTTCGTTTCAAAAAGATATGCGACGTTTGAGATCACGTTTTACCACATGTCCGGCTCATTTCCGAACGAATACCCCCAAATAATGCCTCGTCATCGGAAAACGGAGAGCTGAAACAGTCTTCAATGTACGCCATTTCCCCATGCGATTGTGAGCACCGAATGGGTTAATTAACGGTCAGGTGCTTCCGCTTATTAACCTTAATTGTTGTCCCTGAATGTATATCGGAAAGGGGATTAGAAAAGCCCCTTAAGGACTGACGCCAAGATCCAGACATAAATCTTAGAATATCTCCGTTTCCACCTGTTCATAATGTCAACGTACAGTGACACCATTTTCCTTCTTAAATATTTGACCTCTTATTTCAGCGCTGCGCCATTTATACCGCCCATAAACCAACGACGTGTCTCTAAGTTAGAGCCTCAGAAGTCATGGCCCCTTTCCCTAAAACAGAGTTGAAGAATAAAAAAATCAATTCTGCCACTCATCCGGGAACTACATTCGCTTTCTAGGTCATCCAGTGTATGGGGAAATGTGTCCTATTTTTTGGCTGAATGCAGCTGCTGTCACCTTTGGCACTGCACTGTTGAAAGGCGCGGTAATAACCTACGATGAAAATACCACCCAAATCATATACTATTCTGTGGTGTAACCTCCACCATTGTTTGGAAATGAGTTGTTGACACCTAAAGGTCAACAGCCGCTTCCTTTTAAGCTACAAAATGAGGTGTTAATATGATATACCCACAATTCAAGAAAACAGGTCGACTGAGAATAACGAAAGCACGTTGGATCAAAGAGGTCGGCGCACGCAGTGAAACTGCCATATTTAATGCACGTCCCACTTTCAGACGAGTTCTACTGCCCAAAATAAATCTGGTGATGAAAGACCCCTTGCGATTGAAAAGATCCACTAGATCCCAAACCATTTGTATCAATGATTGGAGCTGCGGCGAGGCGTAATTGTGCCACATTCTATGGAAATTCAATATGGCAGCTAACGCAAAAGTCGTCACGTCATTACATGGGGAGGAATGAATTTGTATATCCGTTTGTTACTGATTCAAAGGACGAAATCAAAACATCCACGCTACTGTTTGTGAGATTTAGCAAGCTTTTGTTGTAACACGTATATACGATAGTAAATAAAACTCTACAGTGTTTGTGGCCTTTGTGTTACTTGCAAAAAATGTTTCAAAGTAAATGAAATCGTATCGAGAACAACTGAAATGAAACAGTGGTACACGTGTTATTTGTGCCGGACCCTGCACGACTGTGTATATATGATGCATATATTCTATTCAAAGTGAAGGAAGAATCATTCTTAAACCGACCTGTTTTTATAGCAGTTATTAGTCCCTGTGGAAGTCACTAACACGTTCAAAGAATGATAGAATCATGGACAAGCAGCCAAAATCAAACTAGGTTTTCTATCTAGTCAATATCACTGCACTTTACAGCTCTTCGCAAGAGGTCCCTACAGACCATTAACTTGAAGCGCAGCCCGACTGTAAACGCCCTGACATGACCAGAACATGCAAAAGTACCGCTCTGATAAACTTATAAAGCTCTCTCTGTGGAGTTTGCTTAACACAGCGGCTTCAATCTCAGTGCATATCTGTGTTCTTCTTCTGTAGTCAACAAGCCATTACTGCATCAAGTATGATGGCAAAAGCTGTTGTAAAGAAAAGTGTCATTACGTGGATGGTGTTGCAAAGTGGACAGATATGCTGCGGAGGGATCTTTGGCTTACATAGCGAGGCAGGCAGGTCGTTCGAACAAGCGTTGTGAAGAATGCTCGCGATGTATGTAAGCGTGTACGGTGGCTTGTGGACTAGTCTGGCAGGCCAAAGTACGTACGGATCGTAGGGACTCCTGCTAAAACATTAGACCATCTTCCTACAGGCCACGCCATTATCCCTAACGTTACCAAGATGAAGTAAACGTTACTTTAAACACCTCCGATGGCTGTGCCATTTTAACCCCGTGCTTGGTATTCACAAAGCGTTGGTTCCAAGTAAGCGCTTATCTGGCGTGACCAGTGAACCGACGCTCTCTACTGTTTTAACAGACGTCATTTGGTCTGGATAACAACAGAGATTTCGATTTCTGTAATGACTTCGGGTTAGAAGTCATGACCTTGTCGTAGGATGTGCCCTGGGGAACTCTTTTCAGAACCGATTTTTGTTCGGGCAGCAGGCAGCATTGGCGTTTAGGACGTTTAGGATAGATATCACTTCAGGGCAAAGAATGTTAACTTCGTACGGAGACATATCAAACTGTAGTAGCTTCCACATCAGGGAGGGGTCTGTTTCTTAGATGCCCTTGACTGCCTGAGATAAAACATCACTTTGCCAGGGAGCTTTGCCGTCTGACTACTAATGGAAACGGAATAGGGACAACTGCACTTTATAAGTTTCACCTCTACCTCTCCCCAGATCCGACATCAATCAGTTCGCGTGAAGTCTTCCCTAGAACGGCACGTAAGCGAACCATCCGCTGGCGCCTTCCATTCACAGGGCTCTGAGCCCAGAGAGCCGAGGGGGCCGTAAAGCTACCGCACCGACTTTACATCACGGCCATTTGGCTGAGTCGTCCGGGGGCTAACAGGCAGACTCGGGAGGATCAACAGGGGAATGTTTCACTCCAGGAGGCCGCTATCATTTCTAGGTCATGGTTAAAGACGACTGCCGTCGTGAGGATAGAGAGACAGACAGCAGGAATGACCATATAGTTGATGTCTTCCACGTAGAGAAGTCCATCCCTACCGGTTATGAGTAATTGTCGCAACTAGAAGTTCAGGGACTTGACCTTCTTGCCTGTGAGGCAATGCTGTGAATTATTATCGAGTCGCAAGCGGGAATCGAACTGTGCATGTCGTGTTGAGACGTGTGCGTGTTGTTGTGCCAACGGGCTGTTCTGATTATTTATGTTCGATTAAGCGACATTCCCCTAATCTTCAAGTATCTGTTGTAAATTTGATCAAATCTCAAGGTAACACTCTGAAACATTGATTTAGGAAAGTTGTCGTTTGATTCTTCATTCAGCCAGGAAGGTACGGATTGATACAAGTAGATATTGCCATACCGACAAACGATATCGATAGCTTGAACCACTGCTGTTTTCTTTCTTTAGAATCTTAAACTCATGCAATTTTCGTTGTTCAGATGGAAGCAACTTTTTTCGGTTATATAAGAATAATAATATTACGATATATACTATTCAACATGTTAACATTAATCCCAGTGATGTAAATGCCTCAAAATATTAGCATCCAAGCTATCCTGTTTGCAACTGTTTGATGATTTACCCATACCCTACAGCATACAGTAAATATGGAATAGTCTATTTAATCAATCACAAGTTCTGTGCAGAGCCTGGGCCAAAGTAATTTATTCACCTGTAATTAGCTACAGATACGGTGGGAGGGTCACAACTGTACCAATATAAAGTGAATGATGGTATTGTTCGTTCACTGTAACTTAAAATGTGCGTCTATGCGAATGGCATATCAACAGATAGATTGTACTAAGCATCGTACAAATCGTCAACTTCATGCATTTCCAATTATTTTGGAAAATACGCCGAAAAAATCAGACATGATGTTTTCGCAACTAAATTCACTGCCAAGACCTATTCTACAGTATTCTCCTACACCCTGCCATAGTGCGTCAACTGAGCCAGGCCATGCCTAGTAACCAGGAAATCCTTTATCATGTGCACGTCTCCACCACGCTGAACGGCTGCGCCTGCTGGAGACGTGTGGGGATCGATGTTCGCTGTTACCGAGCTCTTACAGCCCTATTGCGGTTGTGTCAGGGCCTCGCCTCGCAATTTAGATTGACAGTAATAACTGTACTGCGGAAAACATACTGACGCTATTCACTTAGGGAAGTACCGTGTACGGTTTGACTAAAGACTCGTCTGTAAACTGTCGACCCAATAGTTTTGAGTGCAACTTCGGGAAATGGATTACCGGATGCATAGAACATGTTTACTAGTTTTAACATACATAAAAACACACCACCAGGACCTGTTTTACTCACCACTTCATTACTGAGGCAAATAAAAGGCAACGTTCTATATACAGGGTAAAGTAGACCGAGATGCGAAACAAATTTTCGTACCGTGACAATAGACCTAAAAAGGAGATAAGGTACACCAAGTCAGCAACTGTGTCGTAAATATTACACACGTTTTCCTTCTCCTATTACCTCAAAACCCCAATAGTAAAAGCTCAAGATGCTGACATATCTGATTATTGTACCGAGTAAAGGATGATCGTGAGTACAAACTCATGCTGCCTCTTGCGAAAGTACATTTGCGTAAGTTTGCGAAAGTTCAGGCCGAAGACAGGGACGCGTTTTAATTTATTCTTGTATGTACATTTTGGTATCGGATCTCACATCTTCAGACCAAGACAAGCGGGTAATGGGGGATCTTGAGGATACTTGCAGAGAGCCTGGAGACAGAATTAAAGCCACTAATAAATCAGCTAGTGCTCAGACTCGTCAGCCTGTTGAGAGAAGTAGGTCTGGTCCTCTGAGATCATCAGCCAACCGGCTTGTACTTCTGAACTGCGACACTCTCCCATGACTGATAGAGTTCAATGACAAAGGAGAAGAAGAAAACCTCGTTAGGGTGATTCTGAATTGCAATATGGCCGAAGACTTACATAATAATGAGAAGCTCGCTAAAGCTAGGATTGGAGTTGATTTTAGATTTTAGAATTGTAGTCATACTACATGATGTCGATATTTTGGCGCAGACTTTGATATCAAATATTACATCAGTCGTTATTATTGACATTCCAGGTTGGTGCCTGCCCTGTATGGCATGAACGTGACCACTGGGCTGTCAAAGATAAAGGCAAGCTTACAGACGATCTGGTTGAGAAAGACAGTATCTACAGTACACGTTCAATGTACAAAAGAATTCCTCCTATTTTTTTTTAGACAAGTAGATTAACTGTGGACCACGGCTTAACGTCTCGTCCCAAGGACTGCAACCCAAGTCAAGTGAGTGACAACAGCCGGGATTCGAACACTTGACTTTCATGTCCAGAAGCAGGGTCACTTCCCGCTACGCCAAGCACGCTACTAAAGAGCACGTTATATCTATATGTACCAATATTTCGGAGATTGACCGTAGGTTCCGCATGACAGACTCAGGGCCTGTGCAAAAAAGTACACCATTGAAACAAGTCTCCATACCATTCGTCTCTAAAGAACTCAGCACAGGACAACTTGAAGCAACACATCACCACCCACTGCTCCTGGCGACCGAGCTGTAACACATCAGCGTTTGAAAGGATTTAAATCTGGCCAAAAATACCCGGGTTGTCAGTTAAACGGAACTCCCGTTTATTTCAGGACCGTATGCCTGCATACAACCTTTTAATAAAGACATGCATTATGACATTTTATCACGTTACGTGCTCAGCTAACGCACCATAATGAGCAGACATTGTTATACATAGAATAGGTACCAATTCTGAATATATTACGGTTCATGTGCATTTGCTCCTTATCGAGATGGCTGTCGCCATGTTGTCTTGTTATATAGGACATCGCTTTTACCAACGTCATGTTCACATGATCACTCAGCAAATTGCACATTCAATTTGACCTTGAAAATTTATGACCTGTCGGTGCCCGACCTTGAACTATCCGTGCCTGAATGTGTAGCGGATTAAGCCTTGCATTCTCCTCCATCATCTTTTGGCAAAACGCCCATTATATCGGTAGAACTTTGACCACGGATTTCCTACTGAGTCATATAATGCATGAAACTGTTGTATGTTGTAAAAAGTAATAATTTGGGAGGCTCCAAAGTACATACTCCAGCAGTTGATCCTACCAGCTAACCGGATACAGGGGTACCTTAATTTATACGTTTTCTATAATAAGAAATCAAATATTTATGTCACATTTTATTGTAGCCCATACGTTTGAGGAAGTCAAGACCATACATCAGTCAGACGAGTAGAAAAAAGGAGCACGATGCACGTGCCAAGGGAGGGCTTCTGGTGGAACCAAACGGTGCAATATTAGCAGAGGTGAGATTCCCGGGAAATGTCAAACGAATCGTAAACAGTGTTGACATATAAAGTACAGACGGGTTTATAGATACAAGGGAAAACCAGCACAACGTTTCTGATCTACTTGCAGAGTTTATGGTATTCAGACACAACCAACTTGACACAATGCGAAATCAGTCTGCTAACCAGAGTGATCAGGTAATTGTTAGGATAACTGTTTTACCAATTTAAGCAACTAGATTGATTAGATATGAGAATTCCAAATGTCAGGATTTCAGGGTGACTAAAAGCTCGTAAATCAAAACATAAAAGCAAACTGCATGCCCTTGAGAATGTCCTTGTGATAGGTCAGGGGTTAAGATCACAGGTTATCAAAGCCACACGTAGAAAAAGCATAAATAAGACGAAACGCGGTAATAACTTGCACACAGTTGGGTGTGAAACCCGCGGTAAGTTACCCACAGTGTAACCGCCTTATCACCAAAGTACAGCATGAAATGCAAATAAGCCTTTTTTTTAAACTCGGAATATATTTGTCAAGCACATCAGTTGAAAACGTTTAACTTCATATTACTGTCCATGGCATCAACTGCTCGGTGTAGTTATCAAAAGTTAATGAAAGTCAAAGATATACGTACATTGTATGTAACGACTGTATAAGACATACATTTTGTATATCGTGATTTTTTTGGCAAACTTCATTTCAGTAAAGCGGTTCTGATTGCTTTGAAAGCTTTGTTTAATTCTCTACGTTATGGTGAACAGACAGCAAAACGTCGAGGTGCCTTTTGTGCAGCCCCTTCCTCTGGTGGTACAGATGATAGACAAACGAAAAGATATAAACAAACAAAGTCATGCATGTTATAAACCTGATGGGCATTGAGTACCCAGTTAACACGATTGAAGTAATATTTAGATATTTATTATATATTGTAGAAATTGAGAGATCTATTTCTAGCTTCGCGCGTCACTTTGAGTTTAATGATTTTGACTGCAGTGCATCAGTAAATATGGTTTACTTTACATGTTGCTGCTTTCTGAACAAAGTGGCTCATTTTTCCTCATACCTGCAGGCGACTCGTTAAGAAAGGAACTGGTAAAACGGGTTTTAGAGGCTTCTATATCCATCTCCCGACCTCATTAATATAGGCACGGGTATGAAAAGAACTATCTACATAATATAGCGCATCGGCCGTAACAGGAATATCATTAATATTTGTCATAATTCCTATAGAGAAGTTTGAATAAGATAAATTGTCGCGCAGCCGTCGCCCACAGAGCAAGAGGATGGATCATAACTATATCTAGTCCCGATGCCTTTCTAAACCGGAGGAAGCATGTGGCGATTTGATCCCGCTTGATTTGACTACTCCCCGGTCACCATTACATCACCCATTCACGCTACATGCCCCATTTGTGCTGAAATGCGCGCGAGCTGGCCATTTATCACCAATACATCCCGCCGTGCGACAAGGTATTATTTCTGGGGCCCAAACTATGGAGTGCGATCTTCTCAGCATCAAGTTCTTATCATCTAGCGTGTGCGTTGTAATGCTGGAATCTTACCAACTGATCTAGCACTTCCCGGAAAATCCATCTCTCCGATGCGTTTCACGGGCTTGGAATAAGCCAAGCATTACAGGAAAGGCAGCCATCTGTTCGTTGGTGACGATTCGCGTTAAAGAGACAGAAGAGTTTTAATGATTATTTGACGCATTTACCAGCCGGTTGAAAGTGAATATTACTTTTACTGGAGCTCTTTCTTTGTTTTCCATCAGCTTTGGAGACAAAGCTGCATGACGACCGTTATAAGGACATGTACTGATACTGAATGACTCAAATGTACATGTTTACAATCCCCCTAACTCTCTAGAGACAACTCTGTTTTGTCATTTATATTAATAACATAACTCTAGAGCTTTAGGCAGTGCCCTCACGAACGTTACAATGGTAGCGCAGTGATCAAGGGAAAAATTAATAATGTGCAATCATTTAGCAGCATTAGATAAATATGTTAATGATGAAAGACAACAATTTATGTTGCACTTGCTTTAACATGACGTGCAAATAAAATGGCATGGATGTGTACCTATAGATGATTTGATTTAATAAACAGAAAAGAAGTTGCCTTGCTTTTAGGTAAAGTTCTTTTCATGAAGGGTTAAGGTGTCGATAGGGTATCATTGAGCATGTTGAAGACCTTGAAAAACACTTCCCTGTACAGACAGGGGTACGCCCCCAATGTGAGCTGATCTAAAGCCACCAGTTCCCAACGTACGCCAGGTAGCCTGATATCCACCCGTTCGAATAAATGCATGTAGTATCGTATAACTAACATTTGCGTCACTAGATAACTCTATTCCTTTATACAACAGTTTAGAA
>LZCU01089905.1:0-10709 GCA_001663935.1 Asymmetron lucayanum | reverse complement strand
CTTCCTGGAGGAGGAAAGAGCTCACTCGTTGTGCACACTAACGATGGTCTTTAAAGCACAGACACAACGTCTTGAATAGCAAACTGACTCGGCCACGTCAGCGAGCAAAACAATATGTATAACTATATGTATTAATGTACTGGGAAAGTCTTGCATAAAATAGATAATTAGAATGAAAAATAGGTACATAACTGTGCAAATGCTTGGTCTATCTTATAACTTTTTATATTTAGGGATAAAGAGCCTGAAATGTACATCTTTGTTGGAAAGTAGTCAAAGCAAGTCAAAGCGTCTACATGACCAAAATTACGTAAACCACAGATTTCCGGATAAACATACGGTCGTATAGTATTTAATGATGAAACCGCCAAATTCTGACGTCAGTCACCCGTTCCAGGGTGACAGAAACTCAACCACGAAACTGAGTCTTTTTTTGAATATTATTGATATTAGTAAATTCATAAGACGGATTCGATAGGCACTCCTTCTATTTAAAAGCGCGAACATTCCTTATGTTGCTATCTGATTTTAATCTAATTGCTCAACAGAGATTTCGTATGATCAAGATTAGAGACCAAGAGTATAGAAGGGCTTGGTAGAAACGTTAAGCAGTGCGGAGAACCTGACTGATGCTAATTTTATTTGACGCAAATATTCAACGACCCAACAGTTTACTCAACCCCTTGCACAACTCCCTGATATGGTGCTGTTGTTGATCTGATATCAACTAAGTAGTTAAAAAACGGCTATAAATCCTTGTTTGGCTGGGTGAGCCCTTTGTTTGACGCAAGTCCGCCTGTGTCGTTCAGATGTAGACGAGGGATTGACGGCGAGGGACAGGCAACTTCAAAACAAATTTCCCGCGGAATGCAAATCTTGGAACTACGCAGAAGTGCACAGGCCCAGACAAATTCCTGTAGAATTCCGGGAATTCTTGCCAACTGGACGTATACTATGCTAAGGCCCCTAAGGCTTCGCCAAAAACGGATTTGATACAGAATCCTTCATTCACCTGAAGAGAACACAGTAAGTGACAATTAATGCCCTGAACATTAGGTACCACTCGATGAGCAAAGGTTCCTGGACTCTGTTAGTAACATCGTCAGTAACAAGGAGTAGCGTCAAGCTCTCAATGGCGTCATATATGCATAGTTCACCTCTGAACGGCCTTATCTAATGGCCTGGCTTAATCGATCGGGAAGGGGATCTTTGTCTGTCCTTCAGTCAGTGAAGAGCTGTAGGTGTAATGGGTGATACATGAGGAGTACTTTTCAACGGAAGGTTCTGTCTACTATGTCCAAATATGATAAGGAATGAATGTACATGTAGTTTCCTCACGGATTATTCAAAATATCATTCACATTGGGTCCTATGGGAACATTCAACTATATCGCGGTAATAGGAGGAGGTAATATTTACAGTGTGCAAATACAAATATACATCAAAGAATATTAGGTCTTAGATATTGTACTGTAAATCTCGAGATGTTCCAGAAAAATCTTAAGATCTATGGGGAGGGACAACAAATCTGAAATGAAAAAGTATCAAAATTGTTGGCTTCTAAAAACAAAGATCTTTTAAAATAAATAGTTCTAAAGAAAACTCCACGATTCATAAAAATAAGCTAAACGTGTATCCTGTTTGCTATGACTGATATCAAACAATTTGAAGAGTAGATTTTACAACTATTTTATGCTCGTGTTCGTATGGCTATATGTATCAGTTCTCAATTTATGAGTACTCATGACTAACACAAAAACGTTTCACAGCGCTTCATCGGTAACCTCGTCTTTAATTAGATTGAAGATTTCTTCCCCTGATTTGGCCCTGTTTTTGGCCAATGTTAAATAAATCATAAAGGACCATGATGATTTCTTGGTGTCAAATCAAGGCAACCTTATGTTTTTGCACGCGTGAAGAGGATTGGGTCTAATCCACTACATGATTGCTGGATATTAAGTTACGTACCGAATGTCATGCTGAACCCAAAACAGCCATGAAATTACCTCAAGAGTGTTGTCTGGAACAAAAAAGTCTATTTTTATTTGTATCACATCATACACGCAGACCATGAATATGGAACCGTCTTTTGTTGCGTAAAACGGCCGCAGTATTTGGCCGCTGTTTTTAGGTCAGGGAGATTTTTACAATATTGTAAGAAAGAGGGGATATATATAGTGAAGTTTTCTGTCACAGCCAACTTTTTCTCATCTGATAACGTTCCGCTGTGTATCACACATCTTCATCAGAGCTTCTGACTGGAGCACTACTTCTCGCCGCTATATGTAGCCGATGTAGGTGGCGATGTTGCGGCGAAATGTTTGATCCCAAACGTGGCTGAGTTTGTATCATAAGTCTTCCTCGTCTCGGTTCATAACTGGGATTGACTTCCTTATCCTTTCGATGGATTAAGGAGGCGGTCTGGATCTACATTGACTGCATATAGCGGCGAGAAGTAGTGCTCCAGTCAGAAGCTCTGATGAAGATGTGTGATACACATCGAAACGTTAGCAGTTGAGAAAAAGTTGGTTGTGACAGAAGAACTCACTATATCCTAAGTTGTACCAACATGATGAAATTATTTTCGGATGTAAGAAAGATGTGTTTCCTTCTTTCATCATGTCATTTTAATATCAGTCTTTCTTATTTTATGTCTTTGCACACGCGAACCGGATTGGGTGTAATCCACAACGTGACTGCTGTATATTAAGTGACCTACCGAATGCTGAACTCGAGACAGCCATGAAATGACCTCAAAAGCGTTGTCGTGAACAACAACGTTTATCACACATTTATATCACATCATGTACGCGGACCATGAATATGGAAAATGGAATGACCGCTGTTTCTAGGTCAGGGTGATTATTGCAGTACCATGAGGAATATGTTTTTCCTTCTTTCCTCATATCAGCCATGCTTAATATATACACAGCGAGGCGCGAAGGTTGGTCTAGGTTAAGGTTTGAATATGAAATGGGAAAGCTGTATGCGGTGAAAACGCAATACTTTGCCCATGGACGTGCGATCAGTGCCAACCGAGGCAACAGGTTAGAATATGGTAATACACAGCAGGATAGAACAATGTGATTAGATAGGGTGGCCTATCACTGGTGACTGTGGCTACAGTTAAAACACGTGATTATCCCGTGGTTGAATAAGGAGTCCCATCACTGCCTACTGTTACGATAGGTTAAAACCAGTGGCGGAGTAGGTGTTGAGTGGACCCAAACATCTCACGTGATCAACGAAGGCAATCTTTCTGGTGCTAGGAGTGTTTTGTATACATTATACCGTCAAATCGCGGTATCAGCTCAAACTGGTTCATTGACGTGGTTTTCACGTCAATGATTGACTCCATCAATACTGTTTCCTTGGAAAGTACCTTATTAAACGTTTAATGTAGCGACAGAGTTTCTGATGAAAGCTTTCATCTCCTACAGACGTATCTGTTCTAGAGGTTAAGTGGGTGGATGATGCTGAACCCGATCATCTTCTACTGCCTGGGAGTGTTCGTTCTGCTTGTCGGCATCATCGGTTGGAGCGGAAACCTGCTTATCGTTTATGTGTTCTTCAGGTACGTCTGCCATTCATCTCATCACCTTCTTGAAAAGTGCTGAAAAATACAATATGACATTTCCAACTGCGTGAAAATGTTAAATATGTGCCCTATTGACGTTACTTGTTTGGTTCCTGTCTGTACATGGGGAAGATAATTATGCGTCCCCTTCCTGATCTTTCCTGTGATGTAATTGTGCAATACTTACTGAATATAGCCTACATTTGTTAAACCAGCAAAACATGTCAAAGTAAGATTCTTGTATTGCAACAGCACTTTCCGCTGGTATTCTAAAGTGGACCTCGCTGATTTCTTCATCAGATCGAAACATTTCCACCATACTAAGAACGTGCTGACGCTGAACCTAGCAGTCACAAACTTCCTGATGTGTGTGGCGACCGTGCCGACCTACGTGGTGTCCAGCTTCAGCCGGAAGTGGGCCTTCAGTGATACTGGTATGTGATTTTTCTGTATCAACCATAGTATTTTTGACCTTGAGTATCTCTAGACCTTGACCAGATGGCTTTTTGACCTCTGACATTTTATACCCCTGACCTGTTTGTCCTTGATGTATGTTGACAGTCTGCCAGATGACCGGGTTCATGGCAGCGTGGTTCGGTACACAGTCCATCTGCACGTTAGCAGCGATCGCCCTGGACCGGTGCATCGTCATCACACAGCCACTGGGCGGGAGAGTGCGTCAAGGTAAGGCCTGTTGTCATCACAACTGCTCTAGTTGTTGGAGGAACTCATAGCCTTGAATCCGGATATCCCGATCTTATGTAATCAAGTTATAGCATTCCTTTTTAGAAGTTCTGGGGCAGATTAGATGGATTAAAATACATGTTAATCCTCGAATCGAACCTCGATTCGTAGGCTTCGTCGCGATAAGAATGTATTGGGGCCGGAGGAAGTTGATGTGACTCTGCAGTGTCTGTGCAAAGACGGCATTTTCTGTGCAAAAAGACAGGAGGCATGCTCCCATTATTTACACAGCGACCACTGCGTGTTGCCAATGATGTACCTTTTATGAAAATTGGTTTTGGGTTAGTTAGGAAACATGTGGGACTCGAACCCTGGTCGCGGATTGGTTCCTCACAATGTGCAACTGATTTTCATAGGAAAAAGATATTTCATGCTAATGGTTCGACAAATATATCAACCGTGGCGACATTTTCTGAGTTCTTTGCCTTATTTCAATCAATAGTTGCTGAACATGTACCGTTGTCCGTTGTATTCTGATATGTACAGCATGTCTACTAATTGTGTTTAGCCCGGAGGATGGCGGTCTGTGCTACTGATGTGGTGTTCTCCTAATATGCACAGTTCTACGTGTTACATTCCAGGCCGGAGGATGCTGGTGAGCGTGCTAGTCGTGTGGCTGTGGTCCTTACTCTGGTGTTTGCCGCCGTTCTTCGGCTGGAACAAATGGTCCATGCAAAAATTCCAGACGAGCTGTTCCTTCAACTACCTGTCAGGTATGCTATATTCAGTCATCTGCTGCGTTTGTTGTGCAGGAGTTGAAAAACAACAGAGAAACATTTAGTTTCGACATAAACTTACGATCTAACACAAAATATACACCTCTCATTGACTTTGCCACTAGTCTCTAAGGTCTTGCCCGAGACCAACAGAGCCGCTGGTTTGGTGAAGCGACCTATTGGAAATGTGACGTCAGCGGTGGGTCAATGGTGCCCGGATGTGGGAAACTGTTCACACTCCTTGACGTTTTTGCGCTTTTAACGACCAAGTCACAACAGTGCAAACTGTTCATCTCCATATCGTCATAAGCTTTCGACAGTAAAAACTGTACATTGCTTGCCACAAAGGTAGACTTACGTTGTACATGGACTGCGAGGTGGAGGAGACCTACTTTCTGTGTATCACGTTGTAACATTCAGGAAGGTCTGTCAGTCCTAGGACTGTGAGCTGATGCTTGACACTGTTTGGACAATATTAGTAGATGGCTACATGACTTTACCGATAGCTAAGTCTATTTCGGGTCTCGATTTCCCAGGAAACACGTTTCAGAGGTGGTACATCATGGCCCTGACCTTGGCAGTCTTCGTCTTGCCGATGGTAGTGATGGTTGTGTGCTACTACGCCATCTGGCGGGCGACAAGGCGCAGCACCCTCGCACTTAAGCACATGATGGACAAACGGTCCTTTCAGGTAGGGAAGGCTATCTTTCACTTACAGTACAAACATGTCGATCTGTTGAGACTGGGTCTATAGATAAATGTGTGTACGCTTTATGTACTCTGCTGTCGTTTCTGTGAGGCACCCTGGGATATATCACACTGCTTGTATCAGTCATGTAGACTGAGCATCGACATGAAACGTTGCTATGCATGTAAAATTTATGATATATTAATATAATTAATGATTTACTAAGTTTAAAAAACAGAAGAAGAGGACTCGTTTTTCCTCGAACCATTGTTGAATGGAACTCGTCGTCAAGTACAGTAGAGGCGTCTTCCTTTGATAGCTTTAAGCAGCACTTAGAGTCAGACATGAATAGGCTAGGTATGGGGAGTCGTTCGGTGCAGTATGACCTGCCGCCGCGTGCCTACGAAGCTGGTGTGCTACACCGTTCGGGGGTTATATCAATACAAATACTTGTTCATTCAAACAAAACAGATCAATATTTTTGCCTGTGTCTACCGATGAAATGCCATCGACAAGCGTAAGCCTAGCTGAATTGTAAAACCATGGAATTTGTTTGTTGAATTAGAGGCTGCCAAAAAAGCGGCGGCAGATCGAGGTTCACACGGCTAAGATCGGGGTGCTCGTCACGGCTATCTTCATCGTGGCATGGACACCTTTCGCAGTCGTGGCTCTGATTGGCTGGGCCGGATATGGTCACGTGTTAACACCCCTTGCGTCAGCTATCCCGGCTGCCATTGCGAAGGTGTCAGTTGTTGTCCACTACGTCGTCTATGCGGCGCTGATGCCCGACTTTAAGCGAGGTAAGGTCTTTTACGTTGATACCCGAGTTGCAGGTAGTAGGTCTTCAAATAAAATTTAAAAGAAAAACAGTCATGCCAACGTCGTCCAGTTGTCAGTGACATTGGTGTTCTTTCTTATATGTAATATAATAACATTCTTTTATTCACTTAAAATATCTTAAAAGATTGAAAGTCATTTAACTGGCATTATGTAACATGAATCATATAATGTGCATGACTTTGCATGAAGTATTTATTGTACGTAAACCTGCATATCGCTCATTTTCCACTTGCCTAAATTGATGATGGTGACCTGTGACCGAGTCGCCCAACCCTCCAGAGGACAAAGAGACAGCGCCCACCCTGTATACTACCTACGAATGAAGTACATGTACCTCTGTTGTTGCAGGTGTGAAAGAGGTGCTGCCTGGCCTGGCTGAACGGGAGATGACGTCACACACGATTGGATCAACAGTTCTGTGGGTGCAAACTGACGCCAAAAGTCCGCTTTTCTCACAGCGGCGGAAACCCTTAGACACGCCATCCCCTGTCATTCCTGCACAGGCCCGACGTCTGTAAAACCAGACATAAAAACTCATAAGAGTGACAGGTCATGGTTTATCCACTCATCGTCAATAGTGCTTGTTGTGTCATTAGTAGTGATACTGTGTTTCCGGGGCTAGCGAAAGTGTTAGCCAGGCACACCGGCCTCTATAGTCAAATACTGAACAAAGAAGGGCGAGGAGTCCCGAGGACAATATGCATTACGTTGCATGTATGGCACCGAGTTCAATTTTGGGAGCGTCAATATATAATAGAAGTTTAGAGTTGAAAACTGTGTCCTGGCAGGGCCGGTTGTCAGTTAGAATATTATTGGCTTCCACCTGAAACTGTCCTCAATAGTGCGTGCAGCCCAAGCGAATGTCTAGGGTTTACAGCGTATTTCCAATCCGCCTTGTCTGCACGACATCACAAGTCGTGGGCTGACAGGAGACCTGGCTTACTCTTCCAGTCTATCAGAAATGACTGTGCAGTAGCGAATCCACTTCATTCCGTACAACGTTACAGTGCATGTATTGCACGTTCTAGTTCTCTGAACAGAATCAGTTGATAATCAATCACGAGGACTCCAGAAAAAGTACCCTCTCCATAGCTACCGTCATTTCACCATTTAACAGAATTTTGCTACTCATGACTGAATAAAACGTACGGCCATTCTAAAAGCTTGGCAGGGAGAAATTGGCCATACGTAAATGGCTAAGACAAAATCAGATTGCGCCAAACTGCAGTCGTTTCCATGCAGATGTTGGGCTCACACCCGGTTATGGCGTCTTTCTTAGTCGCCCTGTAAGGCGTTCTAGATAGTAGTACGCGTTTTTCTGCCAATGACCCTATTAATGCTAACTATTAAAAGCTTAAGAAGAAGACGTTTCAAGAAGGGCTTGAGATGGAGATTAATGTCTTCTTGGAGATGAAGAATATATGAGTAGAATCGCTGCTGGTTCAAAGATTATGGAAACATGTAGAGCTGGGCAGAGCCCTGCGTATTAGAACACTGAGTCTGCTGCTTGTTGTTACAGAGAAACTATATGTGTGCTCTAGTGCCTGTGTTCAAAAAGCTGCTACTTGCCAGGAAAAGCTTTCCTATCCTTGATAGGTGCCAACGTTCCGTTTTATAAACCGCTATAGTGTGAAGGATTCAACCTTCGAGTGTGCCATTGTAGGAACTGCTGTACATAAAGACTGAGTCATTGAAAGATGGAATTGTTTTGCAATTGATACACAGAAGAGTGCATTATATTGTATACGCGATAATCCTCTGTCTAGAAACTTGCAGGTAGTTGATGTACATAATTGTTGAACACATACTTAATGTCGTTTTGGGCAGTCCAGAGAGAATCATTTGATGGAGTGAAATGTTGATTATACTTTGTCGGTTTCACCCTTGCACAACAACTGTTTTCCATAAATGAAATATTCTTTGAGTGGTAATGTCAGATTTATATCTTCTTATGTATAGAGAGACAAAAATTAGGACTCCCTAATTTGCTTACAGATCAATAAATCAGGCGAGGTCGCAATAATGGTACTGTTTTGTCTGTCGTGGGCATTACAGGGACTGAAAAAGATGAGTGAAAGAGACAGAAAATATAGATAAAGGTAGAAAATGGATGAACGAAAATTGAAAGGAAGAGAGAAAAGGAAAGAAAAGGAAGGAAGAACGAAATGGTACAGTTGGCCCCGTTAAATATCGACGTGTTGCCGGCAATATACAAGTAAAAAGCAGCCAAATGTTTGCAACCGATAGTTATGGTACGGTAAGAGAGACACAGAATAGTAATACAACATATATACAATTCAGTTTATTTCAAGATGACAGCAACGTTGATAATTAATTTGATTACTGCGATTTATACGTATGTTAAACAGGAAGCTGGAAACCCATTCACACTACCACGTTACTGTGTCAGCTCTGGATGGTTTACACACATGCTGTCATGATTACGCAATCAATTTACAAGACATACAGTAATATGTCAGATATTGACAATGGGCAGATTTGCACACTAGTATTATAATACATCCTTGGTTTGTACAAGATTTACATGTTTGCAACTCTCCGATTTACGCAAATCCAAATGGTGCTTTCCATATCTAACGTTACCACAGTCAAAATCCTATTTACGTAACATGTTCAACACTATGTCTGTACATTACATGTTTACTAAATTTACAAGTCAGTTTAAAACGCAAAAAGGTACACTGGCATGGCTAGTACTAGACGTTATACAAATCCTGTGTTGATCATATATCCATCTATGTGCAGTTTAAACAGCAAAGTCTCTGATTACATCGGATGTGAACAACGTCGTGTTTCCAAATAAAGTTAGCTTGCATGTGTACCGCTGTCATATTTAAATATAAGTACTTTGGTTACATTACATGTTCACCACTGCCAGGGGCCGTTTACTGGCAAAACACGTTGTAAAATACATGTATTCAGGTATGTCCCTACCACTCCTAAATGTAACCATCTCCAAGCAGATGTAGCAGTCGGACCTGTTTTAGCGTATTTCCTGGTGTCTCTATGCGGTTCTCTGGGGTTGTGTGCTCTACGTGGATACGCCACTGGCATCTGTCTTGTATCTGCTTGGAGATAACAATGCAATGATTTCTGTGCACGAAGGTAGAATTTCAAGGCGGAAATGGGAGCGATATTGACGTTAACCATCTATGTCGACACACTGGGTAGGTAACATGGTGCTCTGGGCTCAAGACGTATGCTTAGGGTCAACAGTTGTGGTGTCAAAGGTTGAGAGGGTGAAGGTCGTGAGTTGAGATGTGGACTGGAAGTAGCCTTCGTCCCGCAGCCAACAGATGCACCGAGTCCTTCTCGTTTCGGACAGTCTTGGATTTTCTCTCTACGCAGCCAGCAACAGAAGAACAACTTACGACAGGCCTCCTTAAAGTCGGGGTTCTTTCTGATATGCAGGAAGGCGTTGATACAGCAGTTCGCATAGTACATGCTCCACACAAGGGCGCTCACTGCGGCAGACCAGCTAGGGGTAAACACCAGAGCGATACACGCCGGGCCCACCAGCACACAGAACACGCAGGCCAGAACGGCCAAACTTTTGGCCACTTGCAGCCGATTTTTGCTGTGTAGGTTTTGTCGACAGGGGTTTTCTATGTTGTAGGAGGCGTTCCTGACGTAGCGGTAGATGGCGACGTAGCTGTACAGCATGCCGAGGAGAGGGACGGCGTACAGCACCCCGAACACCGCGCGGGTCGACACGAACATCGACGTGGCGGCACAGATTCCAGCTCTGTTCATCTTGACCGAGCCGTAGCCCAGGAAGAAGGGGATAACGGCCGTCCAGGACACGAGCCAGGCCAGCAGGGCGATGAGCACGTTGTTCCTGGTGGTGAAGAGTGCCCTGTAGGTAGCCGTGCTCTTGGTGATCAGCATGAAGCGGTGGAACGCGATGAGCGCCATGCAGGACAGGGAGATGAACTTGTTGGAGATGCTGATTGTGGCGAACGCGGCGCACAGGGTCGGGTGGCACGGAGCCCGGTGCGTCACGGCGGTGAACACGCTGAACGGCAGGTACACGGCGGTCTCCAGGAGGTCTCCCGCCGCCAGATTCGCCACGAACCAGGCGCTCGCCGTGCGGAGACGCTTGTTCAGCGCTATGGCGAGGAGA
>LZCU01089829.1:0-10963 GCA_001663935.1 Asymmetron lucayanum | reverse complement strand
CACAGTCCCACTGAGTCGTCATGGTTAGTCTGAAAAAGAGATGGAAAATGGACAAACATTACAATTGAGGAATACATTGAATACAACACTATTTACCACAGCCAATAATCTTGAATATACGCAAATGATAAAATTCCATTGTTGTTGTGATTCTTTCGCAACGCATGTCATTTTGTCTCAGCCTTTGGCAAACGCTGTCTTTCTCCAAACATTCTCCCTCCTGTAAAATGTATTTGTAGTAGTAACGTCATTTGATTATGCTTCATTTGGCACGATGACCATTCACGGGTCGAAGGTTAAAGTTCGATGGCCGTTTTTGCCTGACACCTGTAGTAGCAACCTTGTTTGTCCTTCCCATCAAAATAAACGCTGCTATTTCTGTGCAAAGGTATTCTGGGAATGAGTTTCCAAGGTCGTCCAATGAAATCTAAGTAATAATTGACCCAAATGTTTATTCAACTGTGTTTTCACATGTTTCGAAATGTGGCGAGGTGTCACGCTTTCTATTGTTAAAAGGTTGTTGTGCCGGTTCTCTGGACTAAAGCACATAGCAAGAAGGACGATGTAAGTCCTAAATAGACCACATAAACACCTGTATAATTACACAGATGCAGAACTAAGCTTTGCTGGCAACCAATCGTAACAGGTGTAATGTAAATATTCTGTATGTACTTGTGTGTAGGTGCATTTTCAAAAGCTTATCATGGCAGCAATTACAACATGTATACAGCAGCAGCTATGTATGCTGACACGTTGTAGGACTTACATAGTTAAAATAGTCGCCAAAGTCAATGAAAGTGGTGAAGAAATCAGTGTACAATTCAATCAAGCAGGTACACTGTACAGCATTGTGTATCACTGACGTCTGATATACGAGGTACAAAATTGCACATAGAGCTGCCTGGCAGATGGTACTGTGAAATAGTCTCCAACTGCTTACGTGAAACCAGATTCCACACATAACTTAACGGATTGACAAGAAGAGGTTAGAAAGCCATTCTTGAATATTTTAAATTTGACCTAAGACTAAACAGAATCTCGTTGACTTTGAAGTAGCATGTTCAGATATTATGGGAGTCAGGAGAGTAAGAAAAAAACGATCCATGAAATCATCTGAACTTCGAGGTTAATCAAGACAGATAATAAACACAAGCCAAAATCACAACAAACGTCCATGTACAACGAGGAAAACACTTCATGGCACGAAGCAGCCATGTATATTGTTCCTCTGTGCGCTACATAATGAGAAGAGATAGAGTCAGCAGAAATTAGAATTATCTGGTTTTATCTCTTTTGTGTCTTATGTCCAAAAATAAGAATACATCATTGCAAAAAGATTAGATAGAATGCCTAAACACATCGGGAAGTGGGGTAAACTGCATGTTGTATTGAGTTAAGTTTCCTTTAGCCATTGTTTGTTTATTATCCTGGGGGTTCTCATAAATTTCTCATTGATATTTATGGTCCTTATTGTCTACTGGTTTTATGTATGAGTTTTGTTGTCCTGCACGTGCGTCACGAATTTTGTTGTGCCATGATTTGAGAGATAGAGAACAATGCCTGGGATATTTCCCTTTGTCATGCAGGAAACCACAGACAAGTGGTTTGGAGAGACCCATATCGACCAAGATCTAATGAGGCATGCGTAATGTAGTTGTTAAATCTCAATGATTGGAATGCTCGGGTCTGTAGACTTCCAGACTAGATTAGTCTACGATTCCTCTTCTTGGACCTTTCTACTCGCGTAACATAATGAGTGCCAAACATAAATTTCAAGTTGGATCCCAGGAATATAGCAAAACGTTCCTTGCGTTGGCCTTATACCTGTATGACCCTAGGAAAAGGATGCATAAATCAAGGTTCTATTGTTAACACAAGTGCATAAATTCAAAGCTATTGAGTTTAGTTAACTTTCACACAAAAGTTTCAAATCGTAGGAATGATAAAAGACCGACCATAAGCACACTGTATATGAATATGCCTTTTTAAAATATCAGGTACACGCAGCTCAAAATGTAAAGGATTATGCAAATCTGCAAAATTCGCAAAGACATAATTAATGCCAGCACGTGTTGCTTTAGGCTTTAATCACTCAAGGAAACGATGAATCCTTACTTGTTAGACAGTATAGAGTCAAAGGGGAATATACTCGTATATTATGCTTTAGACAGACAAAGAACGAAAACTTGTCAGAGGCCAGGTGGTGACTCACCGCCAAGACTACTTCGCTTACGACCCCCCACCCAACACACACAAAACAACAAATTGTTCCCACAGTCGGCTTTGTAACTTTTTCGTCATATTTAAGACAAAAACAACGTTATTTAGATGAGTTTACAGCTATTCTTCATACATACATTCAAAATACTATATGTCGCAAGATGTACATAGGTATCGCTGAGCTAAACCCCCAGGTTATGAAACTCCCCAGCTTTGTAGTCCACCATATTAATATCACGGTACATTGGGTTGGCTTGTTCGTCACCTTTGTGGCAACCTCAACATACAGCTCTAACATGATTCAAACTACAACCGCACCATAAACTACGTACATAGACTGTTGTCTTAGTAGCCCTTCGTACTCGAAGATGACTGCCTTTCAAAGACTTCAGAATGATTGATTAGTAGCTATTACGTCCTTGATTAGTGGTAAAATCTTAGTTGCCTTGTGGCAGCCTGTTTTCTCCTACGCCAACAAAATCGTTTTGATTCAAACAAATCATATACCTATATCGTTATGTTCAGTTGCATGTGTGTACGTGATAGGAAAAGCAATTAACTCTATTGTTAAAGTCAACGGTGGCTAAAGTTTGTTATTACATGAAGTTTCCAATTATGTACATTTACATATGGAACATTACCTCACCTTCAGTCACTCATGGACGGCAAGTCTTGTTGTAAGACCATCCAGTGGACCTGGGGATTGTAACGCAGCTAGGTTTTACCCAAGTTGCCTCCCATCGGCGTTCTGGAAGTCTGCGTGAATGACTTTTCTTAGTGATTTAGTGTTGTCTGCTACGCGCATGCGTTCTGACGTATACCCGCGTTTCCTGCAATGCGTAACTTGTCGCTAGGTGACACTTCGGAAAGTAGATTCCTTTCGGATCACTAAAAAAATCGACTGACTGTCGCTTGACTTATTTTTTCAAAAAATCTGAGCTCTCCCTACTTATCATTTCCATATAAGTAGCTTTAGTTTGCTGTTTGGAGCAGAAGTTTGTTCATCGAATTGGAAAATGTCATCAGAGCGAAAACATGGCACACGATCAGACAACACAACTCGTTGTTGCGACCCTGTCCCATTGCCTAAGGGCGTGTACAGCCTCTTTGTCTTAGGAGTCCATCCACACATTCCTCAACATTGTGAATTGAACCTAATATAACCTCCAGAACGGCTAAATATTTTACATCACGAAAATACCACATCTGGCAATTCAATAAATGTATTTAAAGTATAGCAGGTATGGCAGGATTGCAGCACTTGTAATTTGCTGAAATTCTAATACTTATCACAGATGATAGGTGATGAGTAGTACTTATTTTGCGTTTGGTTGTAATCGTCCGACGACCCTTGAGAGAAACGCCTTATATTGTTTTGTTGCTATCGCCTGTCTAGCTGGCACCTGCAAGTTGTAGTCTTTAATATACTGTGGTACACGCGACATGCAAACGCCACTAGTGTAAGTCTGGCAGTGGACAAAATTTCTTCCAGAAGTAAAACAACCCCAAGTCCCAGGTAAGAGTTAACCAGCTTGTTTTGTGTACTTAATCGGTATGTGTTGTTTTTTGAGTGCTAGTTGATATGTTCCAGTTATGAAAATAGTTATTCTCGTGCCACTAGCTTTGCGCACAGTCTCCATTGAGCGTGACGTGTCTTGATTCTGTGTCTCCAATGTAACACTGGTATTACAGAGGGTTTCGGTGTAGTTACTGCAGTTTTGTGCCTGAATGAAATGTCAAAGTGTTTGAACTAGAGTATGTCTAAAATAGTGGAATATAACAAACGTAATGTGAGATTCAGAGTGACAATTTATGGGTTGTTACGCCCACTTCTTGCTGCATTGTTAACTCTCGGGGTTAACAATTGGTGGAAACGCTCCCTGGCTAGGTCAAAGCCCAGTGACCTCAACATTATCTATCAGTACTGCTTTGGGGCAACAAATACCAAACAACGGATCCTGAAACATAATGCAATCGTGTATATTTATCAACAATCTCTTCTATGACGGGATTTTGTTCGCTTCAGAGTTCAGACACAAGTCTATGTAAAAGGGTCTTGTGATGGCTTGTGAACTTTTGTTGATTTATTCTGAGTAGTTTTGATGTGTACTCTGGCGAGACTGGTCGAGTAGGTTTCCCTCCCCTCTGTATTTTGGACTTACCTGTTGTTTCTGATTGCATCAGAATGTACGATTTTCTTTGTTAATCCTCACTGCCGAATGACTGAAGGAAACTAGACAAGTACATGCATGTGGCGGGTTCGCCAATTCTGTTCAGGAATATTTCTTGTTGTATGCTACCCTTTTGGCATTCTGTGTGTCATGTAAAATAATTGTCATTTAATTGCGTTTATTTGGCACAGTGCAACAACCGGAATGACAAGATGCAAGGGGCAAGATATGGCCAAATCGATCAAACTTATTGCACATCATCAGACATGAAAAAATCTCAATTTTTTTCATAGTTTTGTTTCATGTCTAAGGCAAATCACATTCTAAACGGCGAATCACTGGATCAGCGCTATTGAATGGAATGTTTTTTTCTGTGGTATAGCTTTAATTGAATGAACAATGAGAGGTCCACTGTAGAGCAAAATAACTCGTCATGCAGTTCAGTTTATGTAGCTCTTTTGTATTTCATTGTACTTGAGTATCTTATGTATTTACAAATGTATTTCTTTTCTTGTTGATATTTTATGTTTTATCTTCTGTTGGACGTTAGTCCTGTTTTCCTTAGTCCTTTTATGCAATGTAATAGAGCTGAAATAAAAATAAACATTAAAAAATGCAGTACTGAAACAGGTTAGGCTGACACACACCTAAAACTCAATATAACTTTGAAATACAGGAGACGTCTCGTGCTGTCATAAACAAACAAATAGCTTGCCATTGCGCAAGTGTTAAGGCGTGTCGTCTTCATTGACCTATGATTTAAACTTTAAAGAGCAGAGAGTTACAGACAACGTGCTCAACAGGCATCGTCTATACCTCCAGGCATGTAGCCTTCATTTGGGATGCATGTGCCGTCCACCGTCAAAACGTCAGAAGTGTCAAATCAAAACTGCAGTGTCATCTTGTTGTTTATAGAAGATTTAAAATGGGACACTAGGTACCGAACTCATCAAGTATTGAGCCTGTTCACCGAGGTGTTCCTGTCGAGAATACAAAGTTCACGGGGTTGAGAAGAGAAACCTTCCACACTTTCAGCACGGGAGTGCGACATGATTAAGGTGACCCGCCCACCAACCCGACCTGCTTCTTGAGACATTTTAGTCTTGGCAAACTCAAACTCGACAACAGCAGACTTTTTTTACCGTGGAACGTCCTCTGATTGCAGAATGCCAAAAGTTTCTTGACTTTTTTTTTACCAATTAATTGAATGCAGTGTTGTTGTTCACTTGCAGATCAGGATGACTACTCAATGGGAATGTGAAAAGGCCGGACAGAACTGTAAGTTGCAGTTGTTTTTATTTTTCACGCTTAGAATGAAACTTTAAATGATAGGACAGGGTAGAAAGCACGTCAACCAAATTGTGTGATGTTTGCAAAACATACGAAAACGACCCAACATAAAACATAAGTTGCGTCAGTACAAATAAATGAGGCATATATTACAATGTAATCTAGTATAATTTATTGTGTAATGTACTTGAAGGACGACTGTCCCGGACGTTTTGACCTTCGATCGACAAACCTATACGGAATTGTATGTTTTCAGTATCACGTATGTCTGTGTAAGAACAATAAGGTAAACCAAGCATAATCAAATTAAAGTGATACTTAGTATGTACCATTGTACTGTACTTAGGGATGTCGTTGACGATAAGACTATCATGGGCTTGTTTTGACCTTTAGGGCAATGTTGTTTACCGATAATGGCAGTCGATAAGATCTGTCTGCAAATCTATCTTCTGTGCCTCGTGTCCTTGCCCTATCTAAAAAAAATTAGCATGTTGAGGAAAATGAACAACACACATGTACATTGGTACCTGATCACAGATAGCGACAAAGAACAAAACTTAGACTAATTGTATTTAGCTCAACATGCAAACTTCTACCTGTAATCTTGCTTGTATTAATCTTGTCAAAGATAAGCAAATCTTGCACTGTCATTGTCATAAACAGAATGGCATCTTTTCATGAATAATAGCACTCCAAAGGGTATAGTAAGCGTAGTATGTCTAAAGTAGTGGCAAAGGTTTGAGTTTTAGCTCCATGAATTTTAGTACGAATAAGTATGTGGAGTTGTACAGGCACTAAAGAGGCCAGCAAGTTTCCTGTGATTATAAGGATAGCACAATCAACATTAATTGAAATAACCAGATAGATCTGCTGGCAAGTAGAAGAGCTAAAATGAAGACAGCTTGGCCTGTAAGGTCCCCAAACACACAGTCCTCGGACACTCCCCCGTGCGTGGTATGTCAGGGTCGGCTAGCATCACCCCGGCCTGCTGAAGTGGAACATTAGATAATTACACGGCCAATCTTCCTCAACAAACCTGCCTTTGTCATGTTCTGTGCTATTAATAAGCCGACAAAATGCATCATTTCCCTCCTATTCCACACATACAGGGACGAACCATGCTTTTGCCTTGTACAAGCAGAAGATGGGAGATGGTGTCTTCAAGGAAAAGTTCGAGGAACTCTTTCAAGTAAGCGAATGAACAAATGTTTCTTATCCATGACAGACCTTAGCCAAGTAGTATTTTAAGTGGCATTCACAGTTCACAACTTTTAACAATGGGTGTTGATGAAACATGTAATTTTTCGACAGGGATAAAGTTCGCGTTAATGCGTGTTATTGTAGATGTTCACGTGCTGTCATGTCAGAAAACAGTCGCATTTGCAGTAGCTGATCACTTGTTTGGAACTTACATTTATCGCTGTTTTGGGTCGCAACTTAAAAAAACGTCCAGTCATTCATCCTTTGCCCTTCCGATAGGTTCCGTCTTTGGAGGGGTTCGCTGCCAAGTCCAAGGTGGAGAACCAGATCACCAAGATGAAGCTGCTCGCCTTCTTCGGCAACCTACGCAAGTCACACGCACATGGCGTTGGTGGAGTGGGTAAGTCACTTTAACAACTCTTCATCAATGGTGTATAGCATGACTACATGTTTCTAAAGACAGAAGAAAATAATACAATGTATAGGGGATGGTTGGGTGAAAACGGCGTATGAGCAAGTTGAGGTTTTGACTGCTTAAATTCAAACTTCTGATCCAACGAGCTTTCGGACAGTCATTGGTCCTCCTCAAGTTGTACTGACCCACCATTAATGTCACGTGACTTACAGAAAATTCTTAGATCCAACGTTTAAATTTAGTTATGTTATCTCCCAACAAGGATGATAAGGTAGAGTTTTGTCAGATATGTGTGGGATCTTAGCATTGTTGTTGTTTATTTAGGCACAGCAAGAATTGTGAGTGACCCAGGCTTTCCAGAGCACGAGTTTTTCAAACCAGGGCGCGCCTTTCCTGTCCGGATCTACCACTCCAATGCCATCATGTCTGACGACGCCAGTGCCGACCGTCGTGGGGCTTTCCTCAAATTTTCAGACGAGGTTGGTAGAGACACAAGAACTGCTATATTGTAACATTTTCTCTGATTACTTTTAAGTTGTTTTCCAGCTTTTATTTTCAAGATAATATTGAGCGAAATAACGCCATCATATAATATATGCATGCTTACCTAGAGCGAGGGAGTTATACTACGTATTTCAGGCTTGAAGGGTGTAGCTCTGTAGAACCTACTAGAACAGAGATTTGTTAAGTGTTCTCAGTATGCTTGGGGTAAACCAATTCGATACCTTACTCATACGGCCCTGGTCATCCACCAAAAACAACCTCTGGCAATCGAAGCCAATATAACTTCATCAAACTATTAACAGACGATTTTATGTCTCACCACTCACCTTTACATGCTGTTCTAAACCAGGAAGACCATCGTAACAGTTGTCACTGCACGCCAGTACTGTGAAATATAGACTTTTCCAGCGCTACACTGACACTTTACATATATAAACCACTTGAGTTACGGCAGATTTTTGGGAATAGGCCATTATTTTGTTATCTACATCTTTAGTACTTTTGCTTGTTCACATATTTTTTCCACACCGCGACATTCAATGCAGAGGAAAGCACAAGATGCACATTTGCTTCATTTATTTAGTTCTTCGTCTCTGTCGGTATTTCTTGTCTTTTGCACAATCTCTGCTGTTTTTGCACTTTTGTGGTGTTGCATGTCTGCACTTTCTGATGCACTTAAAGACAAAGCACAAAATAGGCGGGCATATTGCCATTGTTGCAAATTTAATACTATTCCTGACTGGTGCGTTGCTTTGCTTCTGTATGCAGACCTATCGTTGCTCAAACAAGGAAATGAAGTCGAATGGCTACTCGGCAAGTATTCTTTCTCTTTATGCACTTATTTCAGTAAGTAACGCGTGAGGCACCTGTATCTTCACTCACTGAACGCTTTTCAAACCCTGGCCTTCCTTTCTGCCTATACTAGAAACCTTGCGACAATAAACACCGGTGCAATACATGGGAGCAACAAGCAGATAAACGAGCAAATTGACCTTACTGACGTCAAAACTATAGGGAACTCATGGTCTTTTCCTTGGGAGATTTCTGCCTTTAGCACGACAAATCATGTTATCTACTAGTATTCACTAGGAAACCCAAGACCTCCTCTGACTTCTGTTTTCACCGCTAAAACACCGTTACATTTGTTCTATGTGAAGTGATGCTCGTCAATTAAATTTTTTCATCATGCATGTACATAACAACACCCCTTTCAACAGCAACCCTTCTTGTTAACAGTTCAATGGTATGGAACTAATTCATGACGCGTAAGTGCGATGTCAGACTGGTGTACATGAGATTAATTTTAATTCGTTTCTAATAAAGAAAACGTTATTAGCAGGCGAGCCTCATAACTGACCCGGTCAACATTGCTCATTGTTACATTCCTCAGATGTCACCCCTAACAAAAAAGATAACAATCAAAAGTAAAACACAAAGAATATCGATCTTTTGCAGACGATGACAGAAACGTTCCGGTGCCCCAGGTTTTAAAAAAGTTACATTACTCACCATCAATAACTCAATTATATTTTCTATGTCAATTCAAAGGACGTGGAAAGCCCATTTGACCTTGAGCTTGTGACTGGTTCTGTGGACACCTGCTGGGACATTCCCACCCTGACGGGTTTCATGAAGGCACAGCGGACAAATCCTGCATTGAAGGACTTTTGCTTCGAACATCCGATCATGTGAGGAAGCCATTTTGATTGTTACGGCGGCCATTTTGTTTTATTGGCAAAACTGGCTCACTTTCATAAAGTGCATATTACGGCCATCTGAGACCAAACAACACACCTATACTCACACTGTCATTTTAACAGTCTCCTGACATGTCGTTTCTAAATAAACGTATTATTGCGAACGGAATGTACAGAGAACTATGTGTCATGAAGTAAACAGTTTGGCCCACAGAGGTCGCTTTACTGATGCCTTCCGTTAATTGCTGTTTTGCTTGACAGAACAGGATATTACCAACAATACCAGCTAAAGTCGATATGTCAATATCTACTCGCAAATTCAACTCAATTTAAAATGCCGAATCTGCGGCGGACAGTTTTATTTGTCTAACTGCATATTCTCCTAGATGTTCCTCGTCCTTTGAGCGCATACCTGACATCGTGATTTATTCTTTCCTTCAGCTACTACGGGCTTGTTGACTCGCTCCGAAGAGCACCGGACTCATACACGGACCTGCGCTACTACGGCCATCACGTCTTTAAATTCCACGCAAAAGACGACAAAGAACGGTTTGTGAAGTTCCGTCTGGTCCCGGCAGACGGACATCCTGAATCCGGACTGCTGGACTTTGACGACCAGAGAATCGTGTGGCAAGTATTTTGTCTTCTAAAGTAATGTCACTATCTGATGTGCCAAAAGGCACGGGCTCATGTGTTTTCCCCTCTCCTAGAATTGCAGTTTTGGACATCTGTTTTACATAAGCCTTGTAGAATGTGAATTATCTTTCTAGGGAAACATGTCAAAGTGTTACAGCCTGGAAGTGGAAGAAGGTTAATTGATATTAGCACTGTACATTTAACTTGACACATATTAGTATCCAACGCAAGATGTCGCCCAGGCTGTCGTCCTTTGAAGGATGGTACGCTCACATGCACATAAAATACAAGCAGAAGTTAAGAAAGTGTTAAAAATAATCTCTTGCAATTCCAATCCCAGGCGCAGGGAGCGGCTTCCAGACGAGTTCCGCGCGATGACGTACCTACGGACGGAATTTGCTGAACGCTTGAAGAAGAAACCAATCAACTACACCCTTCAGGTTTGTAAACATTTGTTTGTTTCTCCGCTTTGACACACATAAACATTTTATGATATACCAGTATGCTCAAAAAACCCACTGCCAAATCATCGCACATTGTAAGTACTTAACTAAATGTAGAGAAATAAAGTGGCGGTAACTTGAAACGAACAGCGTTTGGAAGTCTTCTGTGATTCCCTCCTTAGCTTCAGCTGCATGAATGGGAGGAGAACGATCCTTACGAGATCTTCAATCCGGTCCGTGTGTGGGATCCGGACACGCACCCCTGGATCGACTTGGCGCATGTTCAGATCACGAACCTCCTGCCACAAGACATCACAGAGAGGATGATCTTCAACCTCGGCACACAGGTAAAGTTTGGCCCGATGATGACTGGTGGTGATGTTGATG
>LZCU01089518.1:1100-11863 GCA_001663935.1 Asymmetron lucayanum | reverse complement strand
AGCACTGAAGAATGACCAACCTTGGAAACAGAAACAGAATTATGTATGAGGTGAGGAGCATGACCAAAATTTCCAGACCTGATTTGTTTTGTTCTAATATTAACCTAATGGAAAGATTGTACAGTGCCGAAGCAATGCCAAGGAGCATTTAAAGGAACTAGTTGCCTTGCTGTTTCTGTTGCAAAGTGTTAAAGATAGCGGCTTTAACATGCTTGCGGCTTTAACATGCTCAAGGCTTTAACATGCTTAAGCCAGTTAAGGCACATCCTCAATCATGGTTTTGTTTGAAACCCTTCCAAAGGATTGTTGCACACCCAACCAGCATGTCCAGTCAGGTTTGACCAGTCTTCTAAACCACAGAAGCATAATTTACCCGCACATGACCCCGACAACACTTATGATTTTTGTTTTTGAGTTTGTGTAAGACGACTGGCTTCGGTAGTAGTTGTAGAGGCACTCAACATCCCACAACACATACTTAGATGTCTTATGCTGAAAAACCCCTTTAGTGGTTCTACCTTCTTTAAGTTGACAAGTAGTGTTTTTACTGAGAGATGCCTACAAAGGGATTTCATGCCGACTGCATGTACATACAGACAGGGATTTGTTCGTATGGGACAAGTAGGACATTTTTCCCACGGTACTTCAGTTGAGGCATTGGAGTGGACTGGCGAAAAAAAAATTTTGACAGAAGGCTGAATCCACAATACCACAATACTACACAGAAGATGCTGGCTTAACATTTCAAACATTGTCAATACTTATTATACTAATAAAAATGTATTTGTAATCAGATACAACAACGTGTGACACGTCAGTTCAAAGAATATTGATAAACTTTGACTTTTCCAAATTGAATGTTGTTCTGCTCAGTAAAGATTTTGACCTATTACAATTTTTAGTGATATATAAGGTGATATTTTTTCTTCAAATTTCAAAAAAAAAGTTGAAGGGAGTGAATGCAAGAATCAAGACATTCTAGAGCCCTTTGCTTTTATTTCACGTATTTCAATGATTTTGTATGATCAGAGATACCCCATCTGTACATTAAAAAAAATTCATTTCACTTTTCATCTTTTAATTATATTTGGATAAAACATAACAACAGAGCTGCCTACCACCTATGTGTATATGCAGTGATTATGAATACATAGTTCAGATTAAATAACAACAGTAATTAATTATCACCCAGTCACACAGAGTGACAAAAATTAGGTGTCAAGCTACCTCACATTGACAATTTTCATCAACATCATTATTATTCAGATAAAGACTCCAATCCATTAGCAACTGTTGACTTTTGGTCAATGCCTGTTAGTGTAATTAAAGATCTACCATGCATTTCAAGCAACGATGGGATGATTCAAGAAACATGGGCACTAAGGGATGATACAGACATTATGGAGGGGTATCAAAATAAGGCAGGTTTGCCGCTGTGGTTGAGTGGCTTAAATTAACACCACTACTCACCACATTTGGACCAAATCTGCATGGTCAAGAAGGACAGAGTTTGAATCTTGAACCGTTCTGTTCATTTCTGGATAGACAGACATTCTTATGGTTTTAAGCTCCAATTCTGTATGCTACGTTAGAAATATTAAATATGCTTCCCTTTAAAAAAACACCTTTAACTACTGTTGTGTTAAGTCAGTCATGATGATTAAAGGACAATGCACCACAAACAAAGCCTATATGGCAGATTGCCTTTCTGTGGGATTTTCTAGTCTTTTCGTTTCTCAAGCCCTTTTTAATCACAGGGTTCTCCGGTTCTTGCATCCATATCACAATCATCTTTTCCACACATATGAAGCATACTTTAGGAAGAAGTGTATTTGTTGTTAGAACGTAGTACACCAAAGACTTCTGTACCGTTTCATATGGCGCATTCTTTTTGCTCTGTACTTCAAAGCATGCACACATGAAGTATGAAACGGCAATACAATGGGCCCATTCTACAGTCGAGCCCTTTTGAAGAATCTGATGATCTCTGCTGTTCAAATGGACTATGAATGTTGGGGTCACATGCTTGTCAATATTGGTGTCAACTTGACTTTCACATGTTCATAGTTTGCATGGATTTCTTCCTCTAGTGTTCTGCTGTTTTGCGTTTTAACTTTCTTGAGACTATCTTTAACTATTACTAGGTAACTGCTCACGCATTTCTTCAAACTTCCGTCTCAATCCTTCCCTTATCCACAGTATTTTCAGGACCAAATCAACGATCTGGCTTCCATGCATCAAACAATGAGTTAGATAAAGCTGTAGTTTCATTTGACTTCTAGAGGTTCAATGAATCATACATTTATATATACAGGCCCCCTAGTGGAAAATGTATGGCTGAACTAATTGGAAACATGCTCGGTACAGTAAGGTTCGCTACATGGAAAGGGAATTTAAATACTGGAACTGTGAGTAACAAAGTTATCAATATGCCATTTCTACACTCAGACAAGCTGCACAGTATATTACAGTTAGCATAATTATTAGCTCTTGAGAGAAAAGGATGCCAACAAATGCAGTGTTCACAGATACAGGTACACAAAAAATATAAGTCTTAGAAATACTGCTGTAAACTGTCTTGATCTAGCCTTATTGTCATTGAGGAAAAGTAATGTTCAACGTCTATCTAACAAAAGGTAACACTACATCACAGCACATTCCACAAGACTTTTGGTACCAGTACGATGCATCGCACCACACCTAATATTATGTATACACATGTGCGAGGAAGATTATGTTCAAAGTCACACCACCAGTAGCATTCTAATATGGAACGGTAATCACAAGATGTCACCTGGAGATTTGTTAGCAAGTTCAACAAAAACTCCAACCTGTATATCAGAATGTAAGAAGTGGCAGAGAATATGCATTACCAGACAGTGTACAGTATAGGTAGAGTCATCGGGATAACCTGATATTACTGATACAGCTAAAAACTTTCTTTAAGCCTCTGGTTCAGTTTTTAATCTAATTAATACAAAGGTTACTATAGAATATTCAACATGAAAGATACTGAACAACAGAACATTAGAACCTCCAAATTTGAAAATAAAGATGATATTGAGTAGGATTTGGTTGGTATAAACGGAGATAGATTACAAGTCCCATATGTTGCAGGGCTTTGTTTAATTAAGTAAATGTGTATCCTGTAAGTGTGGCAATCCTAGTTTGTTCCAGTTGATTGGTACCATGTTCCACCACAGGTTCTGGAACTGTGTAATTGCCAACCCTTCTGCTAAGGCGTGTCACTCTGTTGCCATGGATACCCCCACTCTGATTAAGCAGGACTGAATCACTTCTACCTTTTTCACTCCCATGACAGTTGTTTTGTCCCGTGTAATCTCAAGCTTCTTTGTTACGTTAAGACCTATCTACCACTATATTTTAGTGTCCGTAATATCTTCAAATCAGAAGAAACAAAAACCAGAAGTTCCACTGCAGTACCAGAACAAGGTGCCAGGGAGCCCAAAACCTAGTCATTCCGGGGTCTTCTAAAGATCTACCAACAAACCAAATTTGAAACCAATCCATCCAGGCATTCTCGAGTTATCGAATAATGTTCACAGACACACAAATACACCAACAAGAAACAAAACATAACCTTCTTGATGAAGGTAAAAATCTTGCCCCTTCTTCCAAATAAAAATAGCAGCAACATTTTTGACTCAGTTCCACAACTATTATTGGTCCATCTCTTGGCCTTATATAGAATATCAGTATCAATCATCCTTGGCCCTGCCCTCCTCCCTTCCCCAGTGATTGATATGATTGTTTTCTGAGACCTATTGTGGACTCCAACCTTGTCACTTGAATCACGCCTCCAGAAACAGAAGTGTACAAGATCCTATCAAGTGCCCAACATCCAGACCTCGTTTACGAGTTTCGATATTGAAACCTGGACCCACCAGGACCCATAACCATATCTCATGTTCGTATTGAGCTGTTCCTATCAGCGTATGAACACTGACCCTTTCCACTACGCACATTCACACAGGAAACACTACAACATCTATGACTGCATAAACTTTCAATACAAGATTCAAGTTTAATATTTAAGACCCACAAACTTATGTCTTGTGTAAGAAATATGACAATATTTGAAAGAGGACAACTAGACTGAGCTGAGACCACATTAAAAAGTGTGACAATGTGAACACTATCTAAATTCCTGAATCAGGTATATCAGTGAATTATACCTGTTTCAATAAATTCCAAAGATTGCTATTTTTCGTAAGAGATATCTGATTGCCAGTTTCATGGATGTTTTTCTTCAAAATTAGAGGAATAGCAATTAAAGCACTTTATAGCTTAAAATATAAAATCGAACATGGTCTCTATCTCCAGTTGCCACATTTGCAGCTAAATAAAGCCAGCAAAAAATGTTATCATGGCTGCTTCCTAAGACATGACAATCCCTTACCGGTACAATGATTTCCCTTGTTTTCAACAAATTCAAGTCAATGCCATTAACAGATAACCTAACTGACTTTACCGTAACAACGACCATATTTTTGTTAACCATTCGACCGCACCAGCCCAAGCAAAATTAATAGACACGCTTGTTGCTCCCTCATGGCCAATTTCAAAGCAGCTCCTACAATATTAAGGTGAAGAGTTAATATTCAACACAGTAAATTAGACGGCCGCACAATCTCTATCTGCCAGTCAGACATTCCCCACAGTGTAGTTCTGAACAAGAATGGTTTCTCCCTTAGGCTGTCTAGGACTGCTAGATTTAGTGGACTTGACCAAATGTGAGCAGAAATCACTTCTAATCCAAACAGAATTATCACCATATGCTCACCTAATGGCTTGTGCACGTTAAAGTACAAACAACAGATTATACTTATGCTGAAAATGTAGCTATCTAAACATCAATCAAGTATACATCATGCACTACACTAGGTTTGCTTTGTTGAAAAAATAAACATCTATTGAACAAGTATCATTTGATTTTTCATGTAAGTCATTAAATTTGTTTTTGTAGTAGAAAATGCCTGTACTTTTCTTTCATATATATTTTAAAATATGGTGCTAGGAAATAGCTGAGCATGTAGAAATCTTAAACAAAGCAGTTGAAGGTGATAGTTGATGACAATTGCCATACATACATATACAGTTCCCAACACTGAGTAATGGGCCTGCAGTGATAATGCTTCAAGTCACAGAATTTCTGAAACTCATTTTATCAAAGTGCCAAGAAAGCCTCAGGTGGGGAGGAGGGCTGGTCTCTACTGGAGACAAAAGAGTAGAAGGCGACACTCAATTACATTCACCACTGACAGCCACAACAGTGACTGATGGCCCTTTTTTAATTACAATTCAAGTCACAGAATTCCTGAAATTTGTTTCATGGAAGTGCTGACAAAAGCGCAGGCCCCTTGGTATCTAGAACAAAGGAGTGGAAGGCGACACTTGATGACAGTCGCCGCCTCAGCCCGTTGTCGGTTAGAACAATGACTGATGGGCCTGCATTAATAACGACCCATCCCACGTCATCGTCTGATGTCACCGGGTCGTGTCTACGACATGTCGCCGTGGTGACATTAGGATAGCAGGTGTCTAGCTACACACCTGGGCGAGCAGGTGACAATAGAGGAGGTTTCCTTCTGACTCATCCTGACATTTAGCAAAGAGAAGGGTTGATGAACTGTCTTGTCAACCTGTTATGACAAAAACAGACACAGAAGATAAAGGACTGGTCAGACAGCAGCATGTCCAAGCAAGCATGCAAAACTGGCTGATAAGTGGCTTACTCCAGACCTACCAATTTAATCCTGTACTCAGGCTAAACAAACATGACAAGATACAACCTTTCACTTTAACTTTAAAATTTATCCTAACAAAATCTTAGATAACAAAGATATAGGTTGAGTTTTACATAATGTTACAACAGCAAAATTCAACATTTATTGTCTGATATGTATATGTCTGATATGTGTATGTCTGATATGTGCATGGAGTGGTTATATGGGATTCTAAAAGTACAGTTCATTTATTTTTCCTAACTCACTCTATCTGTTTCCTGAAAAAATCTGAAAAACAATAAATTAACCTCGTGTGACCTAATTTCAGTTTTCTAATTTGGTGCAAATATACCACATAAACAATCCTTCCTATCTCTAATAGTAGCAGCAATATAACATTTATCTCTATCTCAATCTGCCGTAAAATTATTGGACCTATAAGAAAAATCCCGTAAGTTAGATGCTAAATGAGCTGAGAGGAGCGACATTTAAAGAGGTACCCGCCTCTCAATAAAGCAATGCCCCCCGTCAGTCCCTTATGGTAATTCCCAGTAGCAGGTATGCCTTGACATTTTTAATGTAAATTCTCGGTAGGCTTGTAGGTGTAAAAATGTACGTAGCCAAGAACTTAATAATATATCTTTACATTAAGTTGCAATCCAATAAATGCAACTTGCTCCCTTCCAGAATTCTATTGCCATTGCTCTGGTTTGCTGCGGACTTTTTTCTCTTTTCTGTTTTTGTTTGAGTCTATGCCTTAATTTTTTTCCTATTTAATTTTCATATACGCCACAATAATACTTTGTGTTTTATCCCAAATATCATTCCACACTAACTTTGTTAAAGCTTTTCAAATATCCTGTAATATAAATTATGTCACATGTGTGTATGGAATATTTCATACAATATGTTTATAGGTATTTGCTCATTTCCCTTTTTTCTATGATCACCTCTATTCACAAAACACATTACATTTTACGACATGGCTATCACAAATGTTTAAGGCAGTTAATACAACTTTCTGCAACGCTGTACTCTTCCTTTGTCTGCCGCAGTAAGCTTTTCCAAAATAAATGTTTTGTCATCAAAATTAATACGAGATTAGGAGCATTAACTTTCTTTTATAGGCCATGTGGATATGAATACAAATTTTACATCAATTCTAAATGCAGAGAATTTGCATGATAACATCTGAAAACAGTATAAACGCCTATCAATATTGCCAGTTTTGTACATCAAGGAATACTTTATTAATGACATCAGACTTTTCATTAAAATGATAGTAATCATGGCTTGAGGCGAGATATTATCACCCAACATTCCGATATCGCATAAAGCGAATGTTCGACCAGGAAGGATTACAGCATCACATATATCAGAGCCAATAGTTTGTTTTCCAAAGTGGATTTTGCCTAGAAGTGTGGACAGGATTTAGCACTGGGAGGGGGTCCAATTTGCCAGAGCAGCTGATCACCCCCTCTAGAGACTATTGCCCACAGGCATTGTGGGACAAGCATGCTTTGGTGGTTACAAGCATCATATTATAATGCTATATTGGATCACAATAAAGATCAGGTTATAATTTGATCTATACAAGGATCTAACTTTGCCACATTAATCGGAAAAGTTTCCTCAACTTGGAACAGGACACCCTATACTTGTCTAGGGATACCATCCGTGCTATATCGACCACTTAGTTGTGCAAAATATGCCTATAGAAAGGTGCTTCTACTATAACGGCGACGCGGCAATTTAAGTATCATTATGATCAATATGACTTTACAGCTTTCCACACAGTAGGCGCAGTTTTATGAACTAGAAATGTTTCCGATAAATCAGTCCCATCACGAACACTTGGAGCAGGCCTAAATCTTTATTTTCCGCATCCAAACAGAACGCAATCTTCCCGCGGTAAAAATAAATCCGGCGTAGTGGCCGTTACAGTCACACGTTTAATTTTCTGGTGTGAGCTCGGAGTCTGATCCTAGATGCGGCCATAAAAATTTCATCACAACATTTTCCCCTGTGTTTGGTTGGTATGATATAAATAACCTAACACTGCCAAGAAATTCAATCAGCCTTCCGGACTGAACGTAACCCTGGTATTGTTGGTCAGTCGGATGCGCTCTAATGGGACAAAAACTCGCGATATTACGGTTTTATTGTCGCCGTCTAATTGAGTCTAGTGAGGAGACAAAGCCCACCCCGTTTCTACAGGTGTACGCACATAAATGGGCAGGTGTGGCTCCAACAGAAACATAATTGAACTGTCATATCTGAATAAAAATAACCTCATCAATTTTCCGACTCCCCTCCATTAACGTCCCCTGAAGAGGTGCAAATTAAAGCCTGTGTTTGGCCCGACTATCTTCTAACAAGTTCGCTACGATAATTGTTGTGGCAAAAATTGAACAGGGCACCCCCACACAGCGGGGGTTACGGCTTTCTTTGGTGGGAATTAATCAAGGAATGGCGAACATGTGACAATCGGAGAGGATGAGTGATGGACTATTGCATTGGCGATAACAAGGATAGGACTTATCACTGTCCTGGAATATGCCATGATCCTGATATTGATGGGTACCCCAAAGGCTGACAAAACATTTATCCTATCAGCTTCAGCCCTGGGAGCCACTACGCTTCACAGATAAGCCACCCAGGTGGCACATTACTCATAGTAAACTTGCAGTTTTCCCAAACAGCCAAAAAGTCAATAAAATTGCCGCAAATAGACATGAATCATACTTTTTTCATCATTATGAAACAGGGGTGGTGAAACAATAACCCCATCAATACACCATGGAAATTTATCATATTTTCAATATCAATACAAACATGTGGTTTAACAACACTACCCTTTCTTCTTTCATTAAGATTATGTCTTTGTAGCAAATGCAGACCATATGATTTTTCACAACATGACCATACAAGGAAATATGTACCTTGGGAAAATGTCCTTCGAGTATTACCTCCCAATTCAGACTAGCAATGTATGCAAATCAAACACAATTGGGAAAAGATCAGAAAAATATTTTCACATCCCCTTCCTTAGATGATTTCCCAGGAATAAAGTATAGTAGTTGGGATGCCTTTAATGTTTAAGGCTCACTCTAGCACCCAGCACGACACGCAATGGATCGATAATTCGTCCTACCAGAAACACGAAAATTGGATAGGTCCCTAATGTAATTCATAAACTAGCGCCAAATTGACACAGCCAAATTTACAATAGTGTAAATGGCGGACAATGTTCCATCTTTCATCTTGTATCGAGGCATTGCGTTTCTGAGTCCCCGTGAATTTGGGCAAGGACGGTGACATCAAGTGCATGTGGAGTTGATAAGGCAGAGAGAGAGGTCATGCAGGGAGAGTGTCGGGAGGGATAAACGGAAATTGGGAAACTGCGATTTGGTGCTCAGGAAGGAGTACAAAAAAAACACAACAGGTCCTCATGGAAGACTTCCCCCTGATTGGAGTATTATCGTCACATGGAATTCATTGACCAAGAAGTACACGGTCCGCATACGCAATGGGGAGGACGGTCCTCTAATTACAACTCAAGTTTGGAGCATCTGTGCTCCGCTCGACTCTAAAGTGGAACAGAACTTAATGGAGCAAAGAAAAATGAGCCAACGTACCAACAAGAGTCTGACAACATGCGATCGATCTGGGAACAAATCAATGTAAGGGGGTAAGTCTACCTCCATGTCCATGTATCACTGAGTAATGGGAAAATGGGAGTGCTTGAGCTACCTTAAGTCTAGCCTTCAATAACCATAACAGGTAGAGAATAGGAGATTTGTCCATTCTTATTACAGAGCACTCAAGCAGTGAGTTACCAAATGGCTGGGTTGAAAGAGGTGCATGGTTTCAGGGAAGTTTTATGGAAGTAGTTATGAAGTTTTCCTTTAAGTGGAGACTCCTTGTGGCAGCTCTAGATCAAACTTTTACCTAGGATGAAAGACGAGAAGAGGCATGGCAAAGGAATGGAGAGAAGAAAGGAGGAGGAAGAGAAAGAAGGATGAAGCAAAGAAGAGAATTAAGAAGAAAAGACAGAGAAGAGGAGAGAAACAAAGAGTGGCGAAGAGAGGGAAATAAGACAAGAGAAAATAAGCAGTGGAGCAAAAGGAAAGAAAAAAGAGAGCAAAAGAAGAAATCATTTTTTTCTAAACATCTCCTCAAAGCCATTGTCTTCTCCGGAGGAAGGGCCACTTCCTCCCAATGACCATTACTCAGCGAAGTTTATGTTGCATAACGTATCGACTAATCAGCTACCACAGAGATTGTGTCGACAGTAAGGGTTAATGTTTCTCATCATCCCCATGATCGTTCACATTATGGTCTTCCTTTTAGCGCTCCGCGGGGACACCTTCGGGAGACGAGAGAGGATGATCGGACATCGCTCAGCAGGTGTCCGGGCCATGGGCCAATGGTAGGGCGAGACCTTTTGATCACTAGATCATTTTTCGGACTTGCGAAATGTACCAATGGACCAATAATATGTAAATGATGGTGATAACCTGTGTTCCGTGGTTGATCTTATATTCAATTTAGGATGGAGGGATTACAACACCGGAAATTGCCCCACCACAATCTCTTGTGACTAATTCTCATTGCAGCAACTCATGAGTAACTTTTTTACTTGTTCGGTCCTCGGCTTAACTAAGCAAAGACTATTTTGATGCCATTATGTTTAACACTGCTTCTTGCATTAAGTAGAATCCATGTTCTAGTTGTTAGTGACCCTGCTTCTGGACCAAAAGGTCAGCATTCAAAACCCTACTTGTCGCTCACCTGACTTCCACCCACTAAAAAGGTTGCAGTCTTTAGAACCGGACCTTAAGCTGTGGTCCACTTTTACACTGTTTGGTAACTTCCTTGCACATTGAACATATATATTATGTCTGTCCTCCTTGCTATGACCAGTGGAAAATTAGCTTTTCAGAGTGCCAAAGTGGCTTGCGATACATTTCCATTTCCATTGTGTGTGCGTGACATTGGTACCGCACACGGCAG
>LZCU01089373.1:8381-22638 GCA_001663935.1 Asymmetron lucayanum | reverse complement strand
CCCCGGGCCCAGAACTCCTATGATCATTTCTACCACACGGATGGCGCTTGTGCGTTTACTAGTATGAGGCTTGATGGTTGGTTGACAAACGCCCTCTGCTGCATTGGGCAATACTATAGAGCACATTAATAGCGACGTTCTCTCAGATATGATACAATACATAAGCTATATTACATTGTAGACGCAACGACACCATAGGAACTTACTTTCGATATCGTTCATCATGTTGGGGGAAAACTATACATTTTCTTGTAATGTCAAAGTCAATGATACCCAGAACGATATAAATATTTAGCTATAATCTGCAAAAATGTCAGTGCATTGCTAGGGGCTGCCTCCTCTGGCATTGATTCATTACAGAACCAGATATGTCATAAGAGTTATTAGAATCTACCTGCATATACGGCGTATTAACTCAATTTTGACGCTACGAAGTGTCCATTTTCATACGCCCAAATCTCGGTTGCGCATTAAAAACCGCCCTAAATGTGTTCTGAAAGGTTGTATTGAATCCGAGGATCTCGCTAATAGCGAAGGGCGCGCGCCGTTTGTAACTATCGGAGGCACACAGATTGTCTCAGCGCAAGCCAGATCATTGTAATTTAGGATACAATTGAGGGTTTGAGGATATTTTGCTTTATCTGTGATGCTATATAATATCTTTAAAAGCTTTAGACAATACGCGGATCATGCGAAAGCGGCTAGCATATCGTGTTTGATAGCGGGCAATACTTTTGAGGATGACAAAGAACGTAGCACCTCCTTTGACCCATAATATGTCACCTATGCAGGCTGTTACCTGTAATGTATGATTGCCATTAGGGGGCGTCCCTGCGACAGCGGACCTGTCTCGCGCCGTGGGAGCTGACTACAGTACGTGATATATGACTGGATCTAACTTTAAGTGCTGTTTGCTAGTGGTGGATAGGAATGGGTACAACATCACCATAAATATCACACTTCTAGGCCTGCTGTCCACGCGACCTAAGCGCATCTGAATTAGGAATACCTATATATAGTAGTCAGTTAAACTGGACACGTTCCCAATCCAGCAGTTCGGTTTGTCTTGCTGACATGACTTTCCTCCTTTATTGCTCTGCAAAGAAATGTGTCTGCCTGGAAATGGTATAGTAAAATATTTTCTCTTCACGGGAAGCTTAAAGTCATCAATTGTAAGGGAAAACTCCACGTGTCTCATATGGCTGGATCCTGGTGCAGTTAGATAGCCAGAGTATCAGTCGTTTTAAAAGTAACTTTCAAAACGTAGATCTATTCATTTATTTAAATAACAGACGTTTGATCTATAGAAATTAGACGCACGGATTGAAGACATGTCTTACAAATGAGTGTCATACGTTTCCATTCCAAAACCACTGCCAAAGGATGACCGGTACATTAGGAGTCATAGGTTTGTCAAAAGGTGACAATATTTATTTCCATACATACTATACCAATCGTAATTTACAGGGCTGGGAAGGATAAAGCACGTGGTGTTATAGGAATAGGGTATATTTTCACAGGGAGGGGTTGCTAGCCCCTCACGCTGGGTCGTGATATATTCATAGTTTGACGGACCTTCGTAAAGTTACATAGAGTTCCTGTGGCCTTGAAAATATGACCTTAAAACGTTTTTGCATTAATTCATCACCATTGCCTGGCCTTCAATATGAAGGGACAAGGCATTGAAAAATTACCAGTCACAACGTCCCAGGGTCTGTCTCAAAGGTCTCTGATGCTCTCAAAGGAAATTTGTTCTTTGTATATTGCTTTTTCTGCAAAGAAAAGAAAACTTGTTGAAAGTTACCTAAACCCTGTTAACTAAATGAAACTAAGTAATAGTAAAATATATGAAATATAATAAATCCTAAATGTTTTAACAGTGAACGATGCCGTTATCTTACCTGGAGGCTTAGTAGCTTGGTAGACTTGTTTTGTTAAATTTTAGCAATGAATCTCTGCTGTATGCAGTATGCTGAATCCCAGTTTGGAGGAAGAATAGGTATATGTATATAAACACACAGTGATTAATATAAGCATAGCATTAAATCCTTTATGGACTAAGAAAGATTTAAAGATTGCACCGAGTTCATGCATTCGCAAAGCTTAAATGAAAATCTACAAAACAGAAGAACAAAGGAAAATGGATTGTAGCTTATTGTCCAAATTCAAGTCCTGGTTGAACTGAGGATAGTAAACTGAACTGAACTGACCGAAGCCATAGATTAGCTACTGACATTCAGATTTCCACGTGTCTGTGTCCATCTGACGCTTCCACTAGCTCATTACGCACTCCCCATGCACGTCGTACTCTCTCCACACCTGCTCCATTGGCGTCATAACGCTCTTGAATCCTAACCTTATAGGATCTCTTTTTAGCATGTGACAGTGCCACGTGTTTGAAGGTAAGAGAGAGTGACGCATTCTACTAACACTTGTATCCCACGGGAGAGCTGAGCACGTGCCAATCTGAACAGCTGGTATGGCAGGAGTTTGTCGAGATGTGCACAGATATTTCTGCCTGAACTTCAGACTTCAGAGCATAACGTTAAATTTCAGAGCATGGAGAACATTGTTCGAATTTTAAAATGAACAACAGGGTTGCTTAAAACGTTGCTTTAACATAGTCGCCACCAGACTCCCGCCTGGATGAATAGTAAGAATTTGACCAAGTTAGGAATAAAAGTGTGAACTATGATAGGCCGGTGGTGATAGCTGTATAAACTGCAGTAGACTGACTGAAATAACATGGCAACTCATTTCTCCCTATTTGGCAAAAATTCTACTCTTCTCGCTGATAAGTCTAGTTGGCGACTAGCGACTTTAACTCCTAACGTGTCTTCTTTACGTTTGGAAAACATGTGCAAACTTTTGACATGATCCCATGTCCTTGTTTCGATAGGACGCACGCGTTGCCAATTTGTCACCGCCGTCCTCCCCATAGATCAGCATCCAAAGTGCAGTTGAGATACATCTACCTTGCGGGACCATCGCAACAGCCTCCGGGATTGTCATCTCGAACAGCTTTATGCTCTCGAAGGATCTGATGCCAACGTTGATAAAGATGCGGTCCGTATGATGTACACGTGAACAGGTAACCTTACATCGGTGTCAGGGGCCTTGGGGACAAGACAAACCGCGTAAGGCCCCGTAAAGAAGGAGCGTACACATTGGAGAAGGCAGATGTCGCCGGGTAGCCACACTCGCCGTCAGCCATTGGAGAACAGAGTTTGCACTGATGTCGACACACTTGCAAAATTTTGCTGTCAAAATGGATCGTCGTCATACAAAATAACTTTTGACTCTGCTACATTTCTAGGAAGGGCGTCGGAAATGAGTTTCAAATCTTCCATCGAGTGTTTAGATGTGCATTTCGTCTTGTAGGCACATCGTTGGTGTCAAGGGGGGGGGGGGGGGGGGCAGGGCACCGCAATTTTTTTGTCCTGACGCGAGGCCACATATTCATCAACGAAGTAGCTCGAAAAACTCTTTCTGGTTTTGTTGTGTGAAATGTAAAGGAACTATTTTGAATGGGAAGAGTGTTCCGTATAAATTATGGCGTACTAAATATTTTGTATCATTTTTCCTGCAAGCGCTATCCATATCTTAGCGACACGATGACCGATAATTTATGTATCAATGCCAGTCGCCCAAAATGTCGCAAAATACCGCTTTGGGTTGAACTTTCCTTCATATAAAACATGCACAAGTTGATGAAGTGGACAAAATGGCACCCTGATAGATTGAAGAAGGACACCTTTCGCCGCACTGACGATAAATCATTCAAAAGGGCGTCATGTGTATACTTGTAAGTCATCTGGAATCATCATGGCCATAAAAATCTTTCAAATGTACTAAAAGTACTAGCCGATGGACTGAGGCGAAGGTTTATCACACCAAACATATTGCATGGGGGTAATCTGACCTTTGACCCTTATGGGAGGAGGGATAGCTGCCATGACACCTAATGTGTGCACCCACGTGAAAAATCACTTTCTCTTACGGATCCTGGGGCCGTGACAGATCCCAAAAGGTAAAAGTCACGGTCATATGAGCGGTGTTCGTCCAAGATATATCTATGTATCGCCACGTTTCAGAAAGCCTGTCAAGACAGGGTCATAAAATGCCTTAGAAATACGTGCGACTTCTTGCCCCGCCATGTTTTTCTGTTAAAATCTAGCCCTGGCAGTCAGTTTTGGGTGCGTGTAAAATGTATTGACTTGTTCCCACGGGTTATGACTGCATTTTGGCGTGCTATTTGCCAATGCAGACGGGCACACGGTCAAGCATAAAACGTACACAATGTTTTGCCAGGCTACAACCAACTTGTTTCAGCCTCTCGGCAAGAGAGGCGGCGTCGAATACACAATAAACTCTTCCGCACATCAACGATTTTATTGCTTTCCTGCGAGTCATAACAGGGCAATTCGTACCCACAATACCGTAGGGACGTTCCTCATGGAAACTGTGATTCTTACCCTCCCAGACTTGCAGATTGAAAGTGGGTTATATCGATTCCATCGTCAGACAGTCTTCTATTGACCGGAGGGGAATGGAGTACAATTTCTTCTGGTGTAATCATGCTCTACCTTGATGCATGCAGTCAGTTGGGTTATGTATATGCACAGCAGCCCACCAACCATACAAGCCTCCCGGAATTTCTAATTATACTAAGCCTACGGCGCAGTTTGATTCTGTTATTGCTACGACATCTGATTCATACGCCCCGGTGTCGACGAAACAGCAAATGGCAACTTTGCGGATCAAATTGCTGTTGTGGTTGAAGAATTATGACAGGACGTATCGAAACGATGAGAACCATCCTGACATACAGGCTAAACCGTCCAGGGGTCCGTTATTCCTACCATCGTGTGCTGCCCGCAAATTTGATCAAATCCACCGGCGATCATGTCTTTTAATAGGCTTCCACACATCACTAGGGGAAAGTACGGATTTACCAGGCTTTTACATTTGTAGTCAATGTCACCATCATGCCAGGATTGGTCGAATGTTCACGTTATAGACAGGCTTAGATGAGTTAATGCCGAACTCAGGGCGTCTAATTCTGGCAAGTTGCATTCAACTTTGTTAACAATTTTCCGTATAAATCCTGTTTGTCTTGCTGGTGTTTCTTGTAGACATCAGTCATTTTGTGGCAAGAAAACCACGAAAATCGTAAACAAGACTTTGTCACTCCCAAAAATGCAACAAATATCCTCATTATATTTATAAGCATATTATAAGAAGCTCTACATGCCTTTACATATTACACCATACGGTACTAGCTAATAAAATTATTGATGCCGCGTATTAACTTCCAGTATTTTGTTTTTATTTTTTCTCGGAAGGAAATGTATCAAAGTTCACTTTTGAAGATGGTTTAATGTGTATGTTGAATGCTTAAAGAAAAACACAACTTTTCACATAACCAAATCAAGGAAAAGTCATAGGGGTAGTACTAGTAATTTCGTTGCTAAGTGTTTATTTTTCCAAAGACCGGCGTTAGGTACCATGACCAACAGGTGCGCCTTACTACCCAGAGAGAGTAATTGGAAGCATCCCTCAAGTCTTAATTGCAACCACTAGCTGAAAATGTATTTCGTCTTCACTTTTATGCCATTATTAACCCCTGGATGGCTTACCAACTGGGATGTAATGACCAAGACGGGCATCATTCTGTCCGGTACTGATTAGTTCAACACGGCTTACGGGCCAGGCGGTGCACAAGGAATTCGGCAACGAACTATCGATTTTTAAGACCTTTGTCCCAAAATAGCAATTTGACATTGATTTTTTTAGATGTCATCATTTTCTTCCGGTCAACTCACAATAAGTGATACCCAGGTTAATTTGAATATCATTTCTAAATGACTTGTTCTATCACGTCGAAAACTCATCATTAACTTTGACTCAAGTTTGCATGTATTATAAGCCCATCGGAACCCCCTCAGAAAATGCTACCATCAGAAAAATATGATATATAATATACGCACTTCAAATGACTCGGAGATTCGTTTGTTCGGACCCTTGTAGTGCTCAGTGGCACATAGGGTAGCAAGGTTCCTTGCTGTTTGAGTAGAAGGGTATATTGTTTACAAAGAGGGATTGCTAGTCCTTCGCCCTTTAACGAAGTTATATAAGGCACCTCCTCCAACACGGGACCCCATTTTACGTCCTTTGAAAAAACATATTTAGCCACAGCCGAGATGTCTTGACCTAGGATAGAGCCGGGGTCCCTCAGGTTGCAATTAGTTTGAACCAGGAGGTCGGAGTGAGCTATAAGGGTATCCCCCCGCTTGAGGATTAGCAGGATCTCACTACCCAGTACCTAACTATTTAATTCGATCTTCTTCAGATGATGTGACCCGCTCACGACGACATCCGGAAAAACCACATGTCAGAGGAGCGAGTGGATCAGATCATCCAATGAAGATTGAAGGACCAGTCGAAAATTCATGAACTGATGAAGTCAGTCCCCCTTCTTGGTTAACGTTGTATGTTTTAATAATTTAACTCAAGTTGTAAGTCATGTGAAATCTCAGAGAACTTCCCACATATATGTTCGTCACGTACAAATGACTGATTAGCAAAGTTGGCCGACTTCACCAAATAATTGGCGTCAGATTTTAATCAAGACCCATCGATTTTGGAACAGACAAAGTGATTAATGCTTCGGTTTTTCATCTTCGTCGGTTTTCATTGATTCTGGGGTCGACCTTCAATTACTCCATGACGGATGTAATCCTAGAAGAAAGATGGTGTGGCTTAAAAGACGGCAACTCTTAAGATGTGTCAAAACTTCTTTAACTCTTTCGGATGCGGTTCGAAGCCCTTACGTGCTGATTGAGATGACCCCTGGCTTTGTAGGAGCGGCAATAAGAAAGAGTGTTCCTGTACATATATAAGAACGTACAGTACCACATGATGATAAAAACATGTAAGTCATTATGACTTAACTGGCTGTTTTAATTAAAATTGTCCTTTGTTTTTGTGGATTTCTTGATTTCCTTTCCGTTTTGGCGTAATTTTGCCCAGTTTAATAATTTTGTGCAGAGGTATCTATTATTAGTTGACTTGGAAACAAAACGTTGAATGTTTCATGACTTGTTGCAACTACGTTGTCCTTTAGTTTTCTGAGGCGTAGGGTCAGGTGATACATAAACCGTAGTACGTTTTATCCACAATGTGAAGTATGGATGCCATTTCTGTAGCAGGGTATATTTTAACATACACTATAGTAAGCCGTTGTTGTCACTAGGAATAACTGTGACAGGAAAAAGGGCCTTCATAAAATAACAACAAGCGGTGAACTAATTTATAATGACTACGATCTTACAGTTACGATCATTAATATCATCAGCATCCTTGCTGAAACCCTCATTAGTGTCAACATCAACAACATACATCATTACTGCCGTCAATATTACCATCCTTACAATGTCACCTTTCCCAAACATGTGGAGCACGTAAATCAGAGTTATTGCCTCCGAACTGTGTAGCTAATTGAGTTATGGTGTCGTGTAGTCTAACAACAACACATTAACTACGCGTTCCGCATGTTCAGTGGACGGTTTACAGTAGAGTGCTGTATGAGTGGCGCCGACAGTTTTGGACTTAGAAGCGTAGACTGATATTACATGTATGTAGCAAGTGTTTACATCGATGTCTACGGCTGTTTTTGCTAAATTGTATTATGACCGGGTCTGATTTTGCTTGGAATTCATTAGCCAAATTTATTTCCTTTTTGTTTTAACTGCTGCCAAAGGAAACTTTTCTCGAAGTCGTAACTGTGGTATCTCATCGATGGAAACATAATGTACATGTTTAAACGACCCTAGTTTATGGGAAAGGGGCGTTAACCCTAACCCCAGTAATAAGTCCGCGTTCAGCATGTGAAATTCGTCTTAATAGTAGCTCTAAATTTGGTTGTGCTCTCGCTTTATCCAAGAATTCTAGCTATCTAATTTGATTTGGACGTGAGTTGCCTACCGGTATCACATATCCAATTATGATAGGAACAACTCAGATTCCACCCTAAATGTAATTTGAGTGGCTAGGGTGGAATAAAACTTCGTTGGCTCGCCGCGAACATCCGAATACAACACGCAAAGACCGTTTTGCCGGAGTAATTAGTAGGTACAGGAGACTGGAATATTAATGATGCGATACAAGTAGTCATTAAACAGGGCTTAATCACTTCCCATGGCGGTCGTGCCGAAAAGTTACAAGCTCAGCTGGGCAAGCCGTGATTATAATGAGAAATCCAAGGGCACGGCAGTCATTTTTCCCAACCTGTGTAAGTCCTCAGCGTACTCCAACAGTTCCCTAATGCCGAGCACTATAACCGACGCTGTAGAATTAGACCCTGACGGCATGTTTCCTATTCATCACTTTGCGCCGTGTATTCCCCTTAATCGCATTGTCTGGTCTAATGTACAATCACGGTAGGGTAGCCACTCGGGGTAATTTTGAAAATGGCTCGTCCAATTTCTAACCGAATCCGCTTCGCCTTGTAATGAGCCCTGCATTATCTGACGAAAAACCACGGGAGGCGCTGATAACGATAATAACGATATTAACCCTCCCCTCCCCTTTAGGAGATGGACCGGCCCGTACCGACATATGCCGTAACGTGTTGCACTACCGTCACTTCTCTAGTGTTTACAGGGACCGTAGGCAGCTGACAATACCTCTTCTTCCACGGAAAGGTCATGGTCTTTTGACATATAAGCGCTCCAGCTCTATAGTGACAGCTGTGTCTGTGTTATTTTTCTACAGGGATGCGTCAACATGCAAGCTGGTATAATCTCCCTGGTAAGAGGCTTGGCTGGCTCTTCTGTGATGGTACAAGAGGGAGGGCCGATCTAGACTTCCGGATATTCCAGCCCGACAGAAGGACGGGAGTACTGTTCGGGCAGTGGAGGACTCACCTACATATCATGGCTATCTTACTACTTATCACCGTGATCCGCTATGGACTTGTTGAAGCCGCCGCTGCCCCGAGTGTAACCACCCCAGTGGTAGACCTGGTGAACGGGAACGTTGGGGAAGACGTCACCCTCCCTGTAGCGGTTCGTATGGACCATCAGGTCTTCGCGCAGACGTGGAATAAACTGTACGGCGGCGTGCACAGTATGAGGGAAGCCGTGTACATGAACTCACCCAGTACTGGTACAGCGATGTCCCTGGGTTCACTGAAGGGCCGAGCATCGCTGGCTCCGGACGGGTCACTCCGGATCCACGGGGCCAAGACCGACGATGAGGGGATGTATGTCCTGTCGGTGTTGATGGACGTGGTGGGGCAGAAGGAGCACTACGTGACGCTGCAGATGCACGGTAACTATCTGTGTATGACTCCATAAATCGGTAGATTAGAGAAACGATTTTAAAAGAGGATTTTTCTATAACAGTGGCCCGAGGACAAGTGAACCTCCCAGTCCAATATTCATATATCATGTGATTTGGGCCATTGAAAATCTGAATCTTCCATTAGAACCTTGTTATGCCTTTGGCAGTCATATCTGCATTGACTCAAAACCCGTTACAACCCCACCCTACACCTTCTAATTAAGTAATAATTATAACACACTTTCATAAGCAAACAGTATTTAGCTGTGGACAGTGAGGCATATTCCTACTGTATCCTAACATCGAATGCCATAAATACGGCGATACGAATTGTAGTAATCTCCCCATATCTTAAACGGGGCATTTTTCAAAAGCGTTATGACTGATGAGTAACATTTTGTTCAGCTATCAGTTGAACCTTTCTACTGCATAAAGGTCTAGGATGGCGCATGGTAGTATTCGTCTGACACTGTTGACTTACGCAAATGATATGCACCTTAAAGCTCAATTTCACACATTGTACTTTCCAATAGCTCTGGTCGCGGACTTGAGCAGATGCTGGTGAAATCTTGATGTTAACATTTACGTGCTCGCTGTGTTTCCTCCGCTTGATCGGTCGATCGTCTAGCAGCTCTGGAATTCACCTCCTTCCCCTCCCGTCTTCCCAGGAGTATACAGATTCAAACTGTTCGATTGCGTTTCGCTCTGCCCTGTCAATCAAATCGCACGTGAGGGATGAGATATTGGATTCTGGGAAAATACCGTGGTTACGGGCACTCCATACTGTTACGTGTCTGAAGATGGGTTATAAATAACTACTCTTCTACCATCATGAAATAAACTACTTCCATCACGAAATAAATTGATTATTCATTGCATGATGGCAACCGTACAATGGATATCATTAAATGTTATCAATTTATTGCTATAAATGTCATACGTGTGATTAAAAGTGGTGTCTTTTCGGTAAACAAAATTATCTATAACCAACGACGCAGAAAAAACCCTATAAGCAATAAGAGTATTATATTACTATTGCAGAAATTAATTATTATTGTGCCAAATGTCGAGGAAACCTTAATTGATTACAGTAATAAGTCGGAGAGAAAGCTATTGTACCTAAAAACACTAACTGTTTGGAACGCTATTTTACCTTGATCTTTAAACAGCATAATTTACATTATTTCCCTGAAGGTATGCACATATATAGGTAGTTCCAGACTTGTTTAATTCAACAAATTGTAATATTAGCACGAGGATAGAATTAAACGATATTACGTGGACGACAAACAACCAAAAAGAAAAAAGAAGAACTGCCAAGACTTCAGCGGTTTGGCAGTTGGATCGAAACCGTCGTACAAAAAAGCTGCCGTAGCAATACGTGCCGTAGGGTAGGCTTGTTACATTACTCCAGTTCTATCCTAGTATGTTTACAAATCAGTTCCTGCTAAGCCACTTTAAAATCTTTTCTCTCAAAGGTTTCCCAGATTGGCGAATACCCGGTTTATCGATAAAAGTGTTTGGGTAAGTTTCGGATTTATGAACCATTTGTGCAAAATTGATATTGGAAGATTTTTCATCTAGATTTACCCTTGCCTTAACATTTTCCCAATTATTCTCGCTAAAGGTGAAGATGCGGAGTGAATGATATCACAGTCGATAATGCCTGACGGCCGCAAACCTCGGACCCTATTGTGTGATCAAATTGATACTCTCTTTCCAAGGCAAACTCCACTATAACTATTAATCATCAGTAGTCTCCTTCGATATGTCTTTATTGTCTTTTTGTTGTGTTATATGTAGATGAAAACCCTTCCACACTGGGGTTTACCGTCCACTCAACTCAATTTATATTATTTGCAACGTCCTCTTTTATATGTCCTGATATCTACTGACAAAAATGGTACTGAATAAGAAAGAACAGTATGGTGTACGTATTTGAGGTGACATTTCATGCATGAACAATCGTCTATGCTATTTCAAAGATTTGTCAGGTTTGCAAATCTCAAGGCAAAACTCTATGAAAGATATAAAGACGCGAACAATATCTATATCCATAAGTCACATTTATCCTCTGGTTTAAAAGTGAAAGTTTATCATGTCGTGACGCGTATAACTAAACTTTAAAGAACAGTAAAGAATCTAGTGCGAACCCTGGCTAGCCTATTATGCTTCTCAATACGTGTTATATTTCCCGTCTTTTGAGCAGGCAATGGCCACAATAAAGGCGTTGGACACGGCGTTTGCCCTAGCAGCTGGGGACCAGTCTCCCGTGACAGTTAATGTCTTTATCACTCAGGTTGCTCTAGCATTAATCATTTCTAGAAAATCAATATTCTTATGACCATTCTATTCGACTAACCACTACTTATATGACAATATCGACCTTCGTCGATTTAGGAGCAGCATTCATAACCATGTCATTACCCAATAATAGCTCCAACTCCTGTCTAGTCGATCTCATGGGGTAATAGAATTCAATGAAGTCATTTGTTTGGAAAAGACGGGTGCATAATTACAAGCAACACCATGTGTCGCATTTGATTGGTTAAGGTGCAGTCATTTGAATCGGGTGATTTTTTGTCATAAGGTTTAAAGCCGGGGCTGTGGCAAAACAGAGTGGGATGTTGATAGTTACCATGTACCATTCATAGATACGATATGCATCAGGTATCCAGGAAATTATCCAATGTCCCGTCGTAGACCTGTTGTGTTCAATGTTCGTAACCTTGGCTTCAGAAGCATCCAGGAATATTCCATTTTAATTGTATATAGGAACATGATCAAGTTGAATATCACTATATAGCATCACATTTGAAACCTACACATAAAAACACGTCAACTGGTGATATGTTTTTTCAGAAAAAGAAATGTCGAGAAATGTTTTTGGAAAGCAAACTTTGCACATTAGGAAGTTGAGCTTGCATGAATATGTGGTGATTACCGTTAACGTTTTCAAAGCACGTTACTTCAACGACTTGTACTTTAATCATCGAGAAGCCCCGATCGTTTATGTGCCCTACCCAATCATGCACAGAGTAGGTAGATTGAAACCACTGGCATCCGGAGATGGCCTGGTGTGTGTAAGATACGTTAGGTCCATTAGAGAAGTGGAGACACAACAAATGGCCTCCCTAGCAACATCCTGCCAACAAATATGGATTTTTCTCGGCAGTTGGTTCATAACGCCTGCGCTGCCCTGATGACTTCTCCCCCCGAGAAACATTTACCAGAGAGATTGCGTACATGTCATCGCAACGACATGGATGGATCTGTGTCGTCATCAACAACATATTGCGTGTCCCTTGGAATTACACTTAAGATTCTAATGAAGTTGACCAGATATCGGGAATGGCTATGACTTCAGATATACTAGTACATACATCCTCAGGACACGAAAATTGCGGTTAATGTTGGTACTTCAACGTACAAAATGCCCATTAAGGAGCTTTATGACACCTTGAAAATCTTTCCTTCGACCAACCGCTATCGCAGAAATCCATATTATCTATAAGTGTGTAAATGTACACTGAGCCGTAACGGCTATCGGGAGTTTAGATCTCTACAAGAGTTGTTGGCGTTATTTTGAAAATCTCAGAAACAAAGAAGGATATTGTCCATAACGCTTTGTGAGATGCCACAATGGACTACTTGCCAGGGTTCTGAATCCTATCTACCTAAGTCGATGGGATCGTTGTAGAATTCGTCAGCACGATGGGCATAGATAGTTAACTTAGATATCGCCTTTAGTGCCCATCACAAGCCACTTTTGTGAGTACAAGTTAGCAAACATTGCTCAATTTGCAAACTCCGAGGGAAGGGTACGTTGTTTCTCTTATTTGATTGCCGAGAGAGAAAATGGTCCCAAGCTACCGTTAAGCTAACTCAACAGATATGCCAAATTGCGAAACATGCTCTCAAGGCAAATGATATCACGTTTCTGTTGTTGGTTCGACTATTTTCGACGTAATTGTGTAAGAGGAAATGCAACTATGCTGTGCAGTGACAATACTGTGGCATATCGTTAAATGTAGTTTATCGTACATCCTTAATCGATGGTGTGTTATATTGCACGAAAAAGCCATTCCCTGAAAGCGAAGAAATATGTTGAACATAGGAAACGTTTTGAGACCAATCAATTTCAACTTCAGACATCCAGTTTCCAGCAACAACATGATACAGAATATCACGATGAATAGGTTTTGAACGATCCTTTCTTGTCAGGCGCTTTTTACGGCATCAAAATAGAATCGTAGTCGTAGGAAAATGTTCCCTAGAGATAAACCACTTATGTAACATCGAAGCCGAACAAAAGGCACCATATGTTATCGGATATGCCGCTCCTATTTGCGCAATGCTGGTAGGTCCTCTATGGCCTCTTAAAACGATTGGGTCCCTTTACATCATTGCAAAGCCTCGTCAATTTTGATTTCTATTCATCACGACGGCGGCAGGGTAGTCAGGGGGAACACACGATAAATGGCGGCTTGTGTCCTCTATCTCGTCTTAGGTTACAATATTGACAAAGCTGCCAATTGTTCGGCAACCCTTGGGGCCCCTGAATGCATTACTTCGACCTTCTTTTTCTTATGAATGCATTGTTATAGAATTGTTATCATTACGTTGGAATCTACACTCTGGCAGGTTTTGATGGATTTGGAAAATTCATTTTCCATGACAATCATTTAGTTCTAGACCGTGAAATTACCCGAACAAACACCTGATGAGCCGAACGTGACGAGGTTGTGAGAGTGGGACAAACTGCCTGAGCGTGCGTTCATATTCCTTCTCCCATAATACGGTCTGATGGCCGTAAATTGTCGGCAAAAATGCACAGGGCCTGTTAGCATAGAAGGTAGCTAGAAAACAGCGTCTGGCGGCTAACTAGTTCACTCGACATCCTGTTGTGTTC
>LZCU01089366.1:0-12876 GCA_001663935.1 Asymmetron lucayanum | reverse complement strand
TGGGGGTCTTAGACATACATACATACATACACAGAAAGCCATTGAAGCTTTGGCATACCCTATTGTAAAATGACTTATTTTTGACCATATTCAGACCAAATATATGTACATGTATTTTTGGGTTTCTGTTCCTCACCCCATATATTACATTCACTTGACCTACAATTTGGCATGGGGGTTCTGGGGACATACATGCACAGAAAGCCATTCACAGTTTTGTTAAACTGTGGCCAACATTCTATTGGCCTGAAATTCGGCAGGGGGGTTCTTTCGACAGACATGTACAGAAAACGATTTGCAGCTTTGGCCTACCCTACTGTAAAATTACTTATTTTTTGGAAGATGCCATTATTGCGGGAGGGGAAAAGTCGATTTTAGACAGTGCAAGCACTACAACTTAACTAAATGCTGCATTTTTGGACGGGTAATTTGGGCAATCAATTTTGCAGAAAGGGGAGTAGTGCATTCTGGCAATGGGGGATGTGGTGAAGCCATGCTGTATTTGCTCTCAAATGTTGCTTTCTAGTTATATTATATGATTGTGTAATGAGCAAAGGAAGTGATTTTTGTTAAGGTATTGATGGCCCTATCGCTCAGTAGTATTTAGTTAGTAAACTGAAATACATATTCCTTAACCAACAAAGATATTACAATAGCCGTTGCGAACTTAAAATAGGTGAAATACATCAAAGGATAGCCTACGTCGTGATGGCCTACAGCGAAAAGTCGTCATATTCAAGAACATCTGCTGAAACTATGCTAGAGGCACAGTTAAGGTCAACTTTAAGGTATTTTGTGACCCTTCGTGCCGAGGACCTCTCGGGTGTGAGCTGAAAGGACGTAAGAGTGTGTAATATTACACAATATGCTATCAATGTTTACTAGCACTTTTCTGAATTTCTGTGGAAAACATGCTTAACACCTAGCAATAGATGTGAATACTACAAAGCGCCGTTTACAACGAGAAAATTGCTGATGATGAGACTTCCCGTCCAGGAACCCAAGGGTGAAGAATGCCGACAACATTGCACCGTGGGGCACGTAAAGGCCGGGCGATTGTAGCCTTAACGACATTACGAATGACGGATTGCCGTTTTATATCGCCATTTACAACATGTTTTTCCTATAAAATAGGCTATATTTAAGCTACCCTAGCTATATTCAAGACTCCAGTGGAAGATGCATTACCGTTCCCTTCTGTACATTCCAATCCAAGTCAAGTCACGTTTACCTTCGCTACTTTCCATGGTTCATGAACACATCATCGCTATGATATCGCCCGAAAGAAATCTTGCCTGGCACGCAGTGCTTTTTAATGTTACAAACATCTTACCAGCCATTTATGTTGTGGGAAAAAGTTATATTTTAGTTTGAATGCTGGTGTCAAATTCTTTGTTAAGCGCACCATGTTAAGCCAGTTACGTTTTCAATTACTTTTCAGTCAGAAATGGTGATGTGTGTCTTCTATAATCGAAGAAAAAAAAACACATACATTTTGTCGCATTTTTACGAAAATACTATTTTCTTTTTATGTAAGTATCATATGGCTAAGGAACATAATGCCAAAAAGCTATCGGATGTAAGTTGACACGTTTAATTTTCACATTTGTATCTTACATCAAATAAACAGCGAACAAATCATCGAAGATTCTCTTAGGCTGTTTAGTAGGTACACATTACTAAAGAGTGACACACCATTATGTCATTGCGCACAAATTATTTAACAGCTTTCCAGCCATTGCGAATGGTGTACAAAGATTAGAAGGAAAGCATTATCTTCGACGATTTCTTAAACAGCATAATAATTCATGGACCAGCTTGTAAGGGCAAAGAAACGGCCACCCTGTACTCTACAGCTCTGTTCTAACGAATGATCTTCACACTGATGATGACAAAACCATCGATATTTAGGCCAATGCCTCAGAAATGTCACGCCTGTCGTATAAGTAATGATAGTGTGATCTGGCATAGTGAATCACTAAGGATTGAGGGCACGATAATAAGTACATCCATACATTGACGGATCGTATTGTGTTAAATGTGCACTCTCTCAGCCATGCGGCATAACGACTAGTGCGCTCTTGGTAATGGGAAAGGTAGGCAGAAAGTAATAGCGGTCTTAGATAGCGGTATGCCTCTATAAGAAAACTAATGGAAATTCCAGTTCATTCAGGTACTTCTGATGCTATGTCCCAAATCTGTGACCCAGATCTCTGTTACACAAGCATCTATACAAATAAATCTAAAAGCAACTAAATGAGTAAATGGTCATGGAGGTACTCTTCAAACAGATTTAATCAGTCTAAGTGGAGACAAGGTACATTACATCTTATTCCATTTGCGTCAGTTGTGCTATAGCTAAATATGCATTAGTAGGTAAGTGTACTGCAGTATGCTGGCTGACATAAATGATAACGTATATCTCTATGTGAAATATCAATGTTGTTTAAGTTTTGTGATATGTTAAACTGTGAAGTACTATCTGTTGTAACCAAACCGTTGTAGAAAAAAAACTTATGCCAACAAGGCCTGGCGTCAACACGATAGGCCCCTGTTTCAAAATGGTTTGCAACCTTGTCAGAAACGTTGAAAAACTGAGAAGTTTTAAACGTACATGTAGGCACAGTCTGCGACAGTGAAGAGCATCCAAGTAGACCACAAAGTACCGTCTAAAAAGTTGTAAGCGAGCAAGTAAGTCTTTCATCATTTACAGGAATTCCTGAAATCCACCACACAATCAACAGCAAGAAACGTAATCAATTTTGAAATGAAAAGCACCAAAACCTTCAGGGGACATTCCCTGTCGCCAATCATACAGAGACCAGGTAATGGAATAACTGGCCGCTGCAGACGAGAGGATCACCCAGAAAATTTGTCAGACACCTGAAAAATGGGAAGAAAGACTGGACGTGGGCATCTACTAACGGCTGTTTTCTTTCTTATCTTTGCGATGCCAGTTCTCAGCTCAAACACAGAAATGCGGAAAATCGCAGTGGACGGGTACGCATGGGAAGATGCACGCATGCGGCATTAAAACATCTCTTGAAGATACTATATTGGCAGAAAGTGACTGGGATATTAACCACGGTTTGTTGCATTGGAGGGTTCGAGTGAGCTCCATGGAGTGAGTGGTTGAGTGAGTGAGTGAGTGAGTGAGTGAGTGAGTGAGTGAGTGGGTGAGAGTGAGTAAGTGAGTGATTGGGTGAGTGAGTGAGTGGGCGAGTGAGTGATTGACTGACTGACTGACTGATTGATTGATTGGTGTCACAAATGTGATTAACTGTTTTGCCGTTTTACCACATGAATTAAAATATTGTGCTGTCCTAAGGTAGAAGTTGAATCAAAGAAGCTTCCGGCTAATTATTTGGGACTTCAGATTGAAGGATCGCTTCTTCAAGAGGGTAATCTATTGAAATTGCTTTCTGTGTCCACATTGATTTATGAAGGATTAGCGTTGCGTGCTTTAACACACATTAGACACCACTCACGGGGAAAACAGAACAATCTACGACATTTGCGGCGACAAGCAAAATATATCCTTTCTCTATGGCAAAAATAAACAATTCCTAAATCATCCATATGAGAGGATGAACTATTCCAAACATCTTCTGGCGCAAAAAAGTAGATTTCCTAATTGAACCCGATGCTTTACTAAAAATATAAATTCCCTGCACCGAGAAAGTGGCCTATTCTAAGACTCCTTCCTTCCTTCTAAGCCCTGCCACATAGCAAATGTCAGGTCGTTTGGCTATTCCATCAAACTCTACGGGCAAGACACATAGTACAGACACTTTAGTGTAGCCAGCGAATGCATAATAACATACGAAACAAAAGTAGAATACAATACTAGTAAGTCTACATCGGTAAAATTACGAGGATTGCTAACTTTGTACAACTAGGTGGGCTCATTCATTATGCGTGGCATGATTTCTGATGTCTAGACATACTTTTATACACCTCCATACGTGTGCAGAATATGGATGCTTATGGGTCAATATATGAATAAATTTACTCGTAGGGGCCAGTGAATAAAAATCTAATAAAGAGGAAGACATAAATGTGAATAATATATGGCGTACTACGTTTTCGGCATTCCATTTAAAAGTAGGACAGGAAACATTCTTAGCACATATTAGCAACCTGTTCCTACGCCAGCTTTTAGGTCGTTTAGCCTTACAGTGATAGCACAGATCTACCCCCCAAAAATAAAATTTATGGCATGTATTCAAAACGTCCAAGGAAATAAACGCCTGTGAGAATAGCGCCAAGCAAAGCACACACCGAATTTTAAGGTCGTTTGCATACAATACGATTCGATTGTACATTTGCCAGAAATACACGTTTTTGCTATTTTTATCAAGTGCCACTCAGTGAAAGGCACTTTAAGGGTTTGTATTCGAACATAAAAATCTGAGGGGTTGTGCCATAAATACCCTATTCCCACATTGCAGGTTATTTGTCATTAAAATATCAAGCATACAGCTATAGCCGGAATACCGGAATGCTAAAATATGCTCATTTTTGCGCCCCCTCCCCCCAAAAAAGCTCAAAAGGATCCTTTCAAATGCTTTCATAAAGTGGGAAACAGTGTATTGGATCAAGCAGTCACTACAACAAGTCTCAGGACCGACTACCATTACCCCGGAGTAACAAAAGAAGAATGAAATAATTTTAAGCCATGCAATAACAGGTGGGTATAAGCATATATATATATATATATATATATATACAATCTATGGTCATGCTAATATATATATACAATCTATGGTCATGCTAAATGTCAGGATATTCGCACAGCGGGATATTCGGATCAAAATGAAAGCACGGCCTTGTCAGTTGAGTTTTTGGTCAAAAGCCAGAGGGCTCAGAAGAAGTCAAAACATTTGCTACAACAGTATATATCCGTCCCTAGAGAGGAGCTAAATAAAAATAGCAAATACAGGCAACAATGTCCATGTTCAAATATCTTACGCTACAGTTACTTGAGGAAAAGGAGAACATAAACCCATTACACATTGTACAATACAAGAGGTATATAAGAGACCGAATACCTGCAGTCTTTCTCATGGCCTGCTCTATCCAAGGGTACAGTAGTCCTAAAATTGGTGGCCGTCAGATCACGACTGTTATACCTTTGCTACCACTACATTTGCTATCGCATGGCTTGTACGCTGCACCTAAGAACAAGTTCTATTGCTTCTCACCAACAGATACCCAGTTTCGACGGAAGACAAGTCTTTACGGTAAGCGGAATGAATTGGCGATGCTTCCTGGCCCCCGTCATACGGCGTATGTGAAACAGACTGTGTATTTACCTTCCCTTTGACGATATCGTTACGTCATTGGACGATCTACTACAGCTTGTTAATATTCAATGAGTTTTGCGGGTACTAACGATCTGTACTATAGTTACTACCCTCGATGAAACGAGCACAATCCATAGCACCCATTCTAGCTATGCTTACCGTACATTTTAAGCTTGATGCTTTACAAGAATACCATACGTTATTTCCGCGGTATTTTAAGCTAATCCTAGCAAGCGTTTCGGCAACTGAAGTACCCTTTTACTCATTCTGGCGGATGATAGATTTGGCAGGTACAATATTTCTTTCTTACACATCGATTACATGTTTTGCCAGGACATCGAGTTTTGACTTCTATTTCCTGGAAGAGTATTGAGGTCATCGACAATGGACGGTAATTTCGTTTTATCCTGGCGTAATTCCATTTGATCTCAAAGGAAAAGACCGGCAAGCTGCTACAATGGTTATTTTATAGCCCTATCCATCATGTCGATACTGGATATGCCTTTTTCAAAACTGCTGCTTGTTTCATGCATTTAAGTTTCTTAATTGTACTTGCTTGTCATGTAGTCTTGCCAAGAAACATCAGTTGCGAAAAAGACTGAGCATGCAGATGATCAATACCAGCACATAAAGCTCTTTATAAACAAAGGAAAGACGTGCGATATAAGAGTAGAGAAAGAGTATATTGTTGCCCACATACTATGAAAACCTGATACTTTCTATCAGTGTGGATATATGATAAAATGTACGAATACTACCATTCAAAGATATGCACATTTTTATTATCACCACTGTGGTAGACGATATTGGTTTCTAGTAAGCTGGTAACACACCATATGCAATCGTTCCAGAGTTCTGCGACATGCCATGGTCTACTCTGAAGGTACTACATGTAGTATCTGCTTTGTCGTTATATTGGAAGGAGACCCACAAGATTTGATAGGAAGATGACTTCACATTGATCACGGAAAGGCACAGGAAACTGGTTCTGTCTCTTTCGTGAGGATATTGTACTGGCCAGTAGATATAAGGCGTGCAGGCCTGGACAAAATAGAACCTTGGACCATGGAGAGAATCGACCGTTCCGTGGTCGTGTTTGTACTTATCATGATGCTGAGAAAATGGGGTGTAAGGTATTTGCATGGTTATGCAGACTCTGTTGGGTTAAATAAAGAAAATTCTCATCAACAAGAAAGTAGTAGTTTTTTTCTAAGCATATCACAAGAGTAGCTGTAGGGTTGCATAAATTAAAACAAAACAATGTTCCGTTTCAGAAATTTCAATAAATCTCGGGAATTTGCTCTTTGTACCAGTAAAGGCCCTCATTATCACGGTAATAATCTATCAGTAGGTATAGACACAATGTATATTCTATTTGTAATGTGAATCACATTTCAGTCGCACAAGTTTTATAACCTATGGCGTGAAGTAGATGGCCTAACATCTGCCAGTTTGCACCGATAGGTTGTCAACCTGTCTACGAGAGGATTTATGCTTACCTCCTAGTCATGTTCTGGCAATGAATAAAATACAAGTACAAAATTGACTGGATCCAGCGGGCCGTACCCCCTTACAAATCGACAGTATGTAATGCAGAAAATGTGGAAATTTGGCATTCTGCTCTAAACTACAAATGGGGCATACTTTCCCACTCAATATTCCTTCCCATGCTAATAGCCCTTCCAGGTATGCCTATAGCCAAAGCACCTTTACTATATCACGCAAAATGTGTCTCCTGTAATCTAGATGGCCTATTCTACGTGAAGTGTCATGCGTCATGGGGGTTTATTGATTTTCACACAGGAAGCCTGAAGCTTCTAATGGCAAATATGGTCAAGGTCAAGGCAGAATCCCGAAACATAAAGTATATCTGTATGTGTATTGGTCAAACCTTCGGCCTAACACACCAGCAGGTATAAGACAACATTGCATAGGGGGTACGCGATTGGTATTGAGTTTCTCGATAGAAATAAGTTTGAAGTTTGAAAGTTTTAAAAATACCAGATCCCTCCTTATCTGTACATTGTCGCTGAATCGATGATCAATTCCATGAGGTGTACTGACATTACCTTGCACTAACAACACGAAACTCTATCAACATCCACTGGACGCAAGCAACAAAGACGTTTACTAATACTATATGTGCAAAGGCCCACCAGATCTATTAGATATGTTGAAACTGGATGGACTCTTCCGACTGTCGCCTTCATTCTGAGTGTTCAGGAGTTTATTACCTAGCCTGTGTTACACAATCTCTCGCTGTCCTAAGTTTTATGGCCCCCTCCCGGAGAGCTTGTTGGTAGGCACTTCTACGTTAGGAGAACCATTTAAAAGTTACAGAGCCAATAGGAGGCAAAGATTCTTTGACACTATTACAATCCGTCCAATATCTGCTCAGTTTTTGTCATGGAAATCAGTCAAAACAGCCACTATTCATGCCTCACTCTGTGTGCTGCTTAGCGCTGTATCTGTATTGATTAAGCCGGTATAACCGTCGACCTGCGTAACACACCAGCTTCCCAGGCACACGGTGACGGCTGGTCATACTACACCGAACGACTCCTCATACCTACCCCATTCATGTCTGACTGTAAGTGCGTCACTAACACCATCATGGCAGACAGTTCATTTCTAGTGATGTCGATGTTAACACATATGTTTGAATTAACAGGATTAGCACCTCTTCCATTCTTCTAACTTAGAGGTGTTTAGTATTAAGATTGCAGGGGTCTGACCTGTGGGAGGGCTTACAGACTCGTGATCTTGTCAGGCTACACGCCACCATGTGAAGAACCTACGCATACATCAGTCAGCTCCGATAGTTGCGCCAGAAGATAATTTCAAGGTGATAATCTAGCAATAATTGGATTTGGGCGCACGACAGATGGTGTGTATCCGCTAGCTGTCAAAATTCCTAAGAAAAATATCGCTTTGAACTGTCTAATATAGGAATGTAAATCTACTTATTTTGCAAAACGCATAGCAACAAGCAAGAAAAAAAACAGGCCATCAATTTCCTCATGATGAAATAAAGCACATTTCTAATTTTGCCGCCATTACAACAGTTATTTGCTCTTCCTAATATCCACCGTGACGACGATAGAGCTCTTCTTGAATTGAACAGCAGCGTCAGCATTTTCTGCCAGTAACAGAAAGCCTTTGTTAAATTTTAGATGACAGCAGTAATATACTAGACTAGTTTTGATTTGACTAAAATATAAATCTTCTTTAAAGAAAGAATTAGTCATGTACCAGTAATAATCAGTACTTTACTTGCTCAATTTGTGGTAGAAGCTGCCGGTGTTTGCTCATGCAGATCACACGCTCATCAGCTCATACCTGCGATGCCACGACTTAAAGGGGATGCTTCGAGATTGGTTGGAATTATGTAACTCAGCAAAACAGTAAGAAAGCAATTCAGCATGAACACCATCGATATTTACTGGCATCGTAAGTATAAACCAGAATGATCCCTCTCTCTAACAATAGCTATTTCTTATAATGTACTTTCTAACTTGGTTAATTGTGCTTCCTTCGGAGAACAATCCTCACTATCGGTGCCTTTACTATGAAAAAATATAATTACCCCCTCCACAATTGAATATTCCGAACCAACCATATTCTTGTGTCAATTATATGCCATTCGACCTTGACGTGACGTCAAGGCTCATTGCCAAAAAGTCATAAAAATATGAAAGCATTTAAAAAGCTTGCATGCTACAATTGAAAACTAACAGCACATCACTGTGAAGCTATGGGTGTGTCGTTTTCTGACCGTTCAGCCTAGTTATGATAGTATAAGAGGCACAGATACACCGCGTGGCCATTTTTAACCAAAAGACGTTCTAAAATAGCAACCGTAGCATGTTCGAAACAAAGATAGCAAAACTAGAAATGTATATTGGAAATAAGCATTGTAAATGTGTTGATTTATGCAAATGAACTTATCATTTATGCAAATGAATTTGATTTCCATGAGTTGATGAGTTGAACTGAACGTCACACCTAAACAGCTTTTCCAACGTTAAAAGCTCTGTGCCCCCCCCCCCCCACAAAAACATAATCACACTATCTCCATGGAGGGAGAGGAAGGAACAGAACAATACGTCAGTTCGCGGAGGTAACAAGAAGAAGAGCAAAAAAGAAACGGTGTGAAAGCAAAATAGTTACCCCTCCTATCGGAGGAGTGGAATATAACAACGTGTTTGATAAGCATAGCCTGCGACAGATCACCTTATGATACCCTGGAAATTGAAACAATTCCTCTCTCCGCTCCCTCCAAATGCCAACAGTCAAACGGAAACAGCATCGCAGCGTAATTTAACACATGACTTTTAAAGGTAACTACTTGAGATTTAATGGTAAAAGGTAGACGAGAACTATAACCCTTTGGCATAATGGCTTCATAGAATGTTCATGTATGTGTAATTTCTCAGTCAAAATCGCATTTATTGTGTCATTTCACATATACCAGCTTTGCGTAAACGATATATAAAAGTGCAGAGTCTACTGACTCTTTTACACGGAAAGGGTGAAGTTGTTCCCTGCAATACAGTTTTGATTTGAATGAATAAAAGTTCAACTAATTTGACATTCATTTCTTGGCATGAGGGTAGAAAATATACATTATGGAGTATTTTGGCGACCAAAATAGCTTGATAATACCATTTTGCAGCTAATATGTTTTTCTTTGTTTCTCTTGCAAAGCTGTCTCCATGCATGGATTAACAACAACTTGGTTAACTGGTATTGCGACACAGCTGCAGGGGCGAAAAATATACATATTTTGATATTTCAATCAGGATCTTCAGATACAAAAATCGTATCATTTCGAGTGTTATCACGCACATACCAAGCATCAAGACAATCTATCAAGGCTTTCTTGAATTATCGTTTTCACAGACAGACAGACAGACAGACAGACAGGCAAATAGACGAACCAATTCGAACCCCAAAACATGACCTTCGTGAAGCATGTTATAGCGTCGAAAAATTGCTCTTTATCAGTGAAATCTACTTGAACAACGATGAGATTTTGCTCAGCGACCGCCGTCTCACTAAAAACGGGGTGTCAAGAATTCTGTGCCCGGGAGAACACTGATCAATGTTTTTAAACTATTCTTTGGTGATCCACTAACAGTAACAGTTACTGTGTTTACAGAAAGATATTGGAATCTGTGCATTTTGTTGCCCGCATGATATGTCTATATAACGTTTTGTGGTTGTGAGGTGAGGTTGTGAATGGCACCCATAGCTGTACTCATATTTGGGGTTTAAAAGAAAAGAGAATTTTTTCCATTACAACGATGTCCAAAGCTTCGCGCCAGTGGTATAAATCGTTTAATGGCTCTTTGCCGTACCGTGAATCATCGCAAAACGAACAGGTGCGCTTTGAGTGCCATAAAACTGTCGTTAAATGACCACATGTCGCAACATTAATCATGCCCAAAGGCGAAAAGTCCTAAATCTGTCGTTATCAAGGAACTTGCATACTAGAACCATCGTCAAATCTTTATTATATCGATATTAATATGGGGTCACAAGAAGAATGGGTTAAGATAAGACACTTAATACTAAGGATCTAAAAGATCCGTAGACAGTTATGTTTGATGTTGATGCGCTCCACACTGCTAGCTCTTGTACATCGTAGAAGTGGTAAACTAACGACTAAGGTTAGAACAGACTCATTGTTGTGCGTAGCCCTGGCGCTATGGTAGCTCATCGTACGTGATATAACTATTTGAGTTTGATCATTTGATGAAATAGAAGTAGGGCAATGCTAAAACAAAAAGAAGGAAACAAACAAACAAAACAAAACGCGAAGACGCCTGAATTGCATTCGTTGGATGGAGGAATTAGACCTACACCATATATCATACAAAACTGCGTAAAGCTTCAGGAAACCCAAGATTTGGTCCATCTTAGATTTCCTCGTATCGAAGCTAGATGAAGAAACGGATACATAAAGTTACATTTTTATTTGTACAAAGGCTACATCAGTACTCACACTGGACTGGAAAGCTACACTGCAATGCATGTTTGCAATGCAGAAAATTGCTTCGAAAATGCATGATCCCATGTTAGCCCTCGATTGGCCGTATTACGGAGTGTGCAGCAGCTGTTTTATCGCTATTACTTCACGTTTAATACCCATTTGCTCACTTAAACCACGAAACCCTATTTCATGCCCCTTTCCAATAACCTCCGATACCCACACATTATCCCGCCTCATTAACTCCCCACACAGCCATTAAATGGTCGGTAATGGCCTTGCAGGGTATCAACGGGATTGTATTTCAGTAAGCCGGCTTTGGAGTTGGTCTTAGGATCTACATAAATAAAAAATATCTTTGTTCTTTATAAGGTGTAATCCAATTCACAAACACACTACAATGGTTGTGGGATTTGGGAGAAATTAGACATCAAGTTTGGAGAAATTATGTCGGCAAAAGATCGACCAAACTTCAACATTCATTGCTACAGCAGGTAAAAAAGTGATGGAACCCAAGGTCATTTTGGAATTATGTCTGACATACACAAATGTAGATTCATTCACTTAAATTATACCAAAGATGACCGGAGCTGACCTTCTACATCCGTTGCAAGCTGACAACGCTAGATAAAGCTACATCTCTGCTTTCTCTACAGATTCAAAAGCCCGAACCCCAGGAGCACTAAGTTTGGAAACCTCATTTTAGGCAAATTTTACGATGCATGATTGATGACTACTCAACTCTGAAGCATGAAAGTTATTATTATTTGCGTTCGACACAATGAAATCTTTTAACGTATTTTCTCAGTGCAAGGCCAGAAGACGCTTTCAGGCACTGAATTTGCAGGAAATGAACGTGTTTACGCTGGGAAATGGCATACGCTGCTTTCAGAGATGTGTGGAGGAACAGAAAAGTTGTGAGGGACAGAGTTCCACAGATTTATAGCACTGGGAATGAAACTGTTACTAGTAATGAAACTGTAGGACTTAGAAACTGGTATTTGAAAGAGGGATCGTTAATTAATTCTATAAGAGAGGGGGTCCACCTCATAAGTCCAATATTCACCCATGGCAACACAAATTCTCTGTGTCCTGTCTAATAGACGGAGGCAGTCCACTGTAGCTTCTGTCGTAGTTACGACCAGTACTTCACGCTAGCGCATACATATTGCCTTCGTACAGGTATAGTATAGTCGCATGCAGGACCAATGTAGTTTCTAGCTAGTAAGAAGCGAAATGAAAATTAAGAGATGGATTCTAGACAACTGCACCAGGATAGGTCCATGGGGGGATAAGACCATGCTAAATGAAGGACTCACTGTCTTGCAACTCGTTCTCATTCATAGATATAGATGGTAGAAATGGTTCAAAAGCACAAAAGGTGCAAGACTCTCTTGTTGTACGTTTTGAACAATACCATTTTTCTGTTAGCTTAAAGGGGAAGTAGATTCCACAGGTCATTGCTCTGGTTCTGTAGATACTATATTTGAACAGAACAGAAATCCAGGGTTGATCTTGAAAATTATGTTTGCAATGTGTTCCTGGATCAATTCATAACTTTGGCAACTTTGTTCATGA
>LZCU01088609.1:0-10613 GCA_001663935.1 Asymmetron lucayanum | reverse complement strand
GAGACTTTGGCCAAGTTAGGAACAAAAGCCTAGTAGGAGTGAAATTGAAGGCGTGGACAGGTGGACATGCTGACTGACTGAAAAACCTTGACAACCTATTTGTCCATGTTTGGTGAAATTCTGCTCTTTTTTCGTCCACCTGACACGTCTGCTTGGAGACTAGTATGACACAGCGACAAGTAATCTCCCTACTGCTGCAGGCATTTCAGCTTTTTCCAATCAATATAGCCCCACCTACACACAGACAGACGTAAGGACCCGTAACCATGGAGACGACACGTACAGACGCTGATTTAAATGTTTGTGGTCATCGTCTGCAGATTACCCAATGGACTATGGCCAAACTGAAATCTGATGGACACTGAATTTCAATGGACACAGGAGGAAATGTGTGATCTGTCCAGTATGCATGGCATCCAGACAACAGTAAAGTGCTAAACAGTACAAGCGGCCTGGATTATTACAATTACTGGTTACTGAAGTTCAATGGACACATGAAGAAAAGAGTGACCTGTCCAGTATGCTTAGCATCCAGGCATCAGTGCAGTTCTAAAGAGGGCTGGCTTGTTACAATCACTGGCTAGTGATTTCATGTGAAAATTACTGCCGGTAAAGGGGATAGTACAACCGTCGCACGACGGGTCTAAGATACATGGTTTCCAACTGAAATATCCCTAAAAGTCGTCTTATACTTTTAAGAGAGGTAGGTACAAAAGCTGCATGGTAAGTCTCAGGTATAAATTTGTGAATGCTGTTGTTTTAGGCCTGGTTCAGTTGAACCTTCTATCGCACACCGGACGTACGACTTTTGTAATAGTCCATTTACTAGGCAGCCGTCCCTGCAGAGTGCATTGTGAAATAATAGCACCTGTTAAAAGGTTGTGACATACGTGGACTACAAATCGCCCAAACCACGATAGTCTAACTCTGTCTCTTTTCACCCTCGCCGAAGAGAATGACACCTTCAAGCGTGTTGCCGACGCAAAGACCAGTGAAGCCGACATTTTATCAATTCCAGGTGTCAGACTCGTACTAAGTACGCGAGCAGCCGAAGCAACATGCCAATATCCACGCCGGTTCATGTCGGATATCACTGGGGCCCCTCGTGATGGGTGATCCATTATGGGGCTGTTTCAAACGCAGTATGTCGGGTGTGTGTCATGAAAGGCTTTCAGCTAAATCAGGCCTAAAATAATGGTATTGATAGACCTATACCTGAAACGTATCATGGAGATTTCATACCTATATCTCTTAAAAGCATAAGACGGAGTTTAGGGCAATTTCAGTTGAAAACAACCTCTGTGTCGTAGACCCATCGTACGACGTTTGTAATAGCCCCTTAAGTGACTGCCTTTAGGAAACGCCACAAGCGTTACCACTTTAACACCACTAGCTCTTAGCGTGTCTAAAATGACCTTTTGGATGATGGATTGCCATAGTAACATTCGCACTACCTTTCACGTTGCTATGTCTACGGATCCGGTACAAAAGGGTTTTACATGGGTCCGGACATAGTGACACCTGTCAAGGCCTTGCTACCCAGCCGGGCTTTATCACAGAACGCTACACAGACTAACTAAAACAAACATCAGGGTCTGGTCTTAACAAAGCCCAGGGACACGAGGCAACTCGACAAAATAATAAAGAAAATTTCTGGTCACCATATGTGCGACAGAAGGATGTAAGAATCACAATTCTACGGCATTAGTCTACGAGTACATCGACTAAGGCATGGTTTTGCTTAACTATTATCAGTATATACTGTCCTCTATAAAATCCGAAGTTGAGACCCCGTAAATGGCCCCCAACACTCAGACCTGCAACACTATAAACAAACATCAGGGACTGGTCTAACAAAGACCTGGGACAGGGGGCAACCCGACATAAAACTAAAGAGAATCTTTATTCATTTTAGGTGCGACAAAATGACGTTAGATTCAAAATTCTACAGCATTAGTCCATGAGGACATCGCTCTTGGCATGGTTCCGTTTAACTATTGCCAATAAAGACCATGCGTTGCCCTCTATAAAATATACATGGTAATCCAAAGTTTAGACCCCGAAAAGGGCCCCAAACACTCAGGCCTACAGCGTGTATTGATTTTCAGCGCAATTCACTGCCCAAAGCCAGAGACAACACTTACAGAATACTCCCACACAAGCCGAGATCACCGAAGCAAAACCAGACTGTCTTAAAGAAATATCGACGTCTACAGTATAAGAACGCTTATTTTTGCTTTCTCGATTTGTAGCAAAATCTAAAGACAACTTCTACATGTAAGTGAGACCGCAATATCATTACAGTCCATGATTAAACAGACGAAATTGCCACAAAAGACCAAAGTTTGAAAGGACAATATTATTCACTACAGTAGACTGCCTGTTAGGGCACAAGTTTTTCAAACTCATATAATATCATTTCACATTGTGTATTGAAGACCCTGTAGACTTCTAATCGTGTGTTCAAACATTTGATGTTATCATGTCAGCAGATATTGGAGCTAATTATTGCAATGTCGAAGGAATCTTACAAAAGATCCCAGTGACAAATGTAATTAGGCTCTGCGCAGCATAAAGGAAGTTAAAATGAAAGCATTCTGGACACAGTACATTCTCCTGTAATAGTGAGAAATACAAGCAAACTGTAACTATATAATCTTACTGTTAAGAAGCCAGCAAGAGTGATGTTATGCCTCTGTACATGGGCCAAAAAAGCTGTAGATATTATATTTTGTGTCAGCAAAAGCAGACATTAATGGATATGTGGAACTATTGGAAAATCGCCCAAGATGGGGCCTCTGCACTACGGAAGCGAAATGAACATTAGAATGAAAGGCCTTTTTGCAAACAGTTTGTAATAGTCTGGGTACAATGTAGTGAAAAAGGGAACGGCGCAAGGTTTTATTTGACACAATACCATGGGCATACATACTAGTAGATACTTACGTACACGGAACATGTTAGGAGAAAGCAAGCACGTTCAGACATGTCCTTCTGTATGCTTTGACTGTACTGAGGTATCTGAGGTATTATGAAACGCTTTCAATACCTTCCATGGCTTGGGCCGTGGGCGGAAAGTAATATGGCGTAGCTGTATATCACTAGCTCTCTCTGATGTGCGCCAGTAGGCACAGAAGGAACTAAGGTCTAAGGTAAAGGTATATCACTAGAAAAAGGACAGCGCAATGTTTAAGCATTCGCTGGTGCCACAGGCACACATTCGTAACAAAATTGCCATGTAAGAATACAGGACTGATACATATATTTTTACGGAGGGCGTATATCCACCTTAATCAAGGTGTGAGTGTGATGTCGTCTACAACTCGGTCATGTTTTGGGTGAGAGACCACTAAAATATACACACATTTTAAATAATGTCAGGGTTACTGTATGAATAAAGGGTACTTGATTGTTTACAGCGACTCGACCATGGCTGGGCAAAAATATAGTCACGTAGGAATATCTACGAGAAATATAGTAGAAAGAGTCATGGCTGGGGCTTGCTACAGGGCATAGAAGGGATCATATGAAAACATGTCCGTCTTTTTTGGTGTTACAGCAATATCCTGGTGTCCTAATATTTAGGTAATATCCACGGTACAACTAGACAAGAGGGGCACCCTTCAGTGTCGCCACTGTATTACATACAGGCGTCAGGAACCTACTGGGGAAAACACAAGTATAAATGTCTTACCGTAATTAACGCATTGAGCTAGGGAAATGAGAGAAACATGGCTATGCCAGGAGATGTTGGGCACGCAATGCCGTCGCCATATTACATTTTTTAAACCTATAATCCTTATAGCCACCAGGGAAATGAGAGGAACATAGCTATGTGAGGAAATATCGGTGGACTTTGGTTTTGAAAGCTTGTGGATTCTACGTGGGTGGAAACACTTGTCGGGGAGGGACATAGAGGCGTCGTTCAGGATTGGGGAAAGAACACAGAAGTATAAATGTGTCTTACCGAAATTACTGCATTGAGCTAGGGGAATGAGAGAAACATGGCTATGTCAGGATTGTACGTGGGTGGAAAGCACTTGTTAGGGAGGGACATAGAGGCGTCGGTACGGATTGGGGAAACAACACAGAAGTAGAAATGTCTTACCGTATTTACAGCGTGGCGCGTGACCCTGCGGTTCCCAATTGTTACAGGTGCTGGGTGATCGGGATATTTGCGCACGGAGACCGAAGCGTGGGCAGGGCGATTTGTCTACGGGCGGGGAGCGGGTTAGCCTGCCGCCGGAACTGATACAAGGCCCGGGAGACATAGGGGCGTCGGTACGGATTGGGGAAAGAACACAGAAGTATAAATATCTTACCGTAATTACTGCGTGGCGCCATGGTTCACAATTGTTACAGGTGCAGCGCACTCGGGATATTTGCGTACGGAGACCGGGGCGTGGACAGGACGATTTGTCGGCGGGCGGGGGGAGGATCAAACCGCCGCCCGTAACTGAGACAAGCCCTGGGAGGCCGCCGGTTCTGTTATTAGTGTTAAACTTCTAATCTCCAACCCAAGATGGCGGGCGAAGTACACAACACCTAAAGGCTGTATACAGTAATATACAGGTGTTGGGCATGGGGATATGGAGATACCGGGGCCCCGACCGCAGGCGGGGATCGAACCCGGGCCCGAACAACAACACAACATAACGAACGAGGCGCCCTAACCACTCGGCCAGAAGGTTCAGGACCCATTGGGCCGTGCTGTTAGTAACGCCTTTCTTTCTACGGTCTAACACAGAGACCATTCCGCCATTAAGACTGACAGAGTGGTCAGTGTAGAAGAAAGGGGCCTGGATATCGGACAGGGAACCTTTTAGCAAATTGAACACTGTATTTGGACAGGCATATGGCAAGCGCTAGAAGGTACGGTGTAATCAAGCAAAGTAGCAAACAGTGTACCTGGACAGTTTCTATAAGGGAGTAATCGACATGAATTAAGCTCTATGGCTGTGACACAGAACATTTACTAGGAATAATGGAAATAATCACCGGTTCGGACACATACCATACACAAGACCAACACAAATGCTGTGTACATCTCTCTGCCCAATTCTATAGATGGTCTAATGGGAGAAAAATAGAAGACGGCTTGGTCTAAAACGTTACAAATTGTGAGAAAAGCTATATTGGTCGAGGTTGAATGTACGGGATGGAATATTGGACTGGAGTGAAGAGAGGCCTACTGGTGTGGGAAAACACACAGGCTGTACGCAGTGCTAGCAGTATCGGGGATTCCGTATCGCAGTTATGGCAATCCCACTGTCGGTAGCGTAGGGTTATCGGGGAAATGCAAACATGGCGGCCGCCTACTCAGAGACTAATGCTGTCTTGGCGAGCGGTCGGCCATTTTGGTGTGGTTAGGAGAGAAGGGGAAATGGCTACAGGGGTAAAATGGCGTCCACCAAAGCAAGGGCGTGACAAACTGCAGTACAATGCCGTTAAATTAACAGAGAAAACATTTGCCGTGCTAGTAGAAATACTGAAGGGTAGAGAACCAGTGTGAGAATGTACATATTTTTCTTCATATGGTTTATAAATACACTTAACAAAAATATTGTGATAGAATTCTACGATGTGCAATAAATGGACTCAACGTTGTAAAATATTTTTTGCTGAACGTTTCAACATTGTATGTGTTTTCTATTGTTTGATCGGTGGATACAATTAAGGTAATGACGGACACAACTGTAAAATTATACTGTGTTTTCTATCGTTTTTTGTTTTCTATAATCCATGTAGAGACAGATACATATGGAATATTAGTGTTCATTTTAGTGGGATCGTTGGTTTGACGATAGCACAAACGTGGGGTATACAACTGGGAAAGAGAAGGGAACGGTTCTGACGCACGAATGTTCTGGAAAGCGTATGCATGTAGAGTGCTTGTGCTAGCTGAATGTAGAAAAATATCACTCCTTGTTTTTTGGCATATGGACGAAAAGAAGGTTAAATGCCTAGATTTTTGGTTGAATAAGTAGTTTGTGCTCAATTTTCGTGACTGTAAAGGCGTTCACTCGGCAGTGGTGATAGAATAGTATTACATCTGCTACATTGTGATCAAATTTAAAATATAATCGGCACAAAATTATGTATTTTACATCTGTCCGCCTGTTAGCAGGAAACGAAATAAATACTGAAAAAAGACAGACGTATTCGTAACAATCGAAATAATGGGGAGACACACAGATGCGTTATTTAGGTAGAATGCGTACTTACAGTGGACAATGGCGGGTAGAAACGCCCGGGCGGAAAGGCAGTAGCGAGACGTGGCGAGTGGACGGCGTCAACAAGGGAACGGGAAAATGGCGGATAATAAAATGGCGTCCAAATAGGGTGGAGAGAAAATCGTGAGGATAAGCGGCGGCCATGACAGTTTTTGCCGTTTGGCATGGGAGTGCGGTGGAAAGCAGTATGGCGGATTTACAAAAATTAATATAATAAATGTACTATTTTGAATTTCGTTACGATTTTTCATCACAGTGTTTACCACAGGTTTTAAGATATAGGAATGCTATGTTGACGTGAATCTGTTTTATATACGGGAAGATTTCGTTGACGGGAAATTAGAATATGATTTTTTTTCTCGGTGCCACGAGTATGAAATTTAACATTTCTTGCGTGTTAGTTTTAACTGATTTCTATTCCTAGCGTGCTTATAGCTAAAAAAATACATCGAACATTTGTTGTTTTTTTATGAGAAACAAGACATAAGAAGAAAATCTAATTATATTAACATTTCGGGTAAAGGAAACGAACACATTTTTTACATAAAAATGGCGCAGGCCTGGAATGAACCTAGTCGTTCTGCCTCAGAAGAAGAAGACACTAACGAAGAAACCCACCTCGACAAGCGGTGCAAGTACGCTACGAACGAGCTGGTTTCTAAATGGAGAGAGGACGAAAACGGGCGGCAAAAATACACCATAAGGCACCTGGTACGTTTATGTTACTGCGGGAACTACCCGGACAGGCGGTACCTCCTCAACGAGTATGGAAGAAACAGGGAGGGGTATGAAGTACACCATGGGCACTGTAAGTGGAGGAAATATAAGGCGGGGAGGAAGAAATTCTGGCTAGTGAGAAAATGTAAGTGTGGGCGTTTTACGGACGCAGAGACTACTAGCGGTTGGAACAGTGCGTAGAAGAAATTTGGGGGATCAAAATGATGGGTTAAAGGTAGAATTCTAGAAGATAATGACTTTTATTGCGTGGGACCAAGGCGATATTCAATACAAGGCGGGGAAGAGAGAGATTATGTTTGAGAGAGGACGAGAATGGACGGCAGAAATACACCATAAGGCACCTGGTACGTTTATGTTTCTGCGGTAACCACCCGGACAGGCGGTACCTCCTAAACACGTACCAACGCAGCAGAGAAGGGTACGAGATACACTATGGACACTGCAAGTGGAGGAGATACCGGGCGGGGAGGAAGAAATTCTGGCTGGTGAGGAAATGTAAATGTGGGCGATTTACGGATACAGAGGGGACAAGTGGTTGGAACAGCGCTTAGAGGAGATTTTTTAACGGAGTTCCTCAATGTAAAGCCTGTGTGACCACTTCTAGGTATCGAGCTGGAAAGAGGAGAGAGATCTGGCTATGTGAGGAGATGGCGACGAACGTTGGATTTGAAAGCCTGTACATTGTCTGTTGGTGGGAAGTACTTATCATAGAGAGAGACTTCCATTGCTTAGCCGTCCAGGGGAAGAAACTGTTGGTGTTTGTGCCTCAAAATGGTGGTTAGAGGTAGAACAAAGATAACTTTCGTTGTGTGTGACCAAGGCTATATTGAATACAAGACGGAGAAGAAGAAATTCTGGCTGGTGAGGCAGTGTAAGTGCGGACGGTACACAGAGGCCGAGGGAACCAGTAGTTGGAATAGCGCTTTAAATAGAGGTATATGGTGGGTTTAAAAAACGAATTTCGTTGAGTATAAGGTGGTATTCTATTCATCTGTATGGGTCAACAATGTCCACATTTCTATGTTTATGCTCACCCGTGTATTCTGAAACCGATGAATGTAGGCAACATTACAAAAATCTATTTGATATTTTTTTATAAATGAATAAATAAATGGCTGAATTTAGAAGGTTATCTAAGGTACATTATGACCATACGTTAAAAGTAAACTAATTATGTAAAGATTTGTCCGTATTTTTTAATTAATACCAGTAGTGTTACCATGAAAACGTCACTTATTGTAAACATGTCATTGGACCAACTGTCACATGACTCATCACGGTGGACAAAAAGTCATTTATTTGGTTGGGTGGGGCAGAGCTCGGCTTGGTCTTGGCGGGAAAATGGCCAATCTTTGGAACGAACCTTCTAGGACGTCCGACGAGTCTTCCGACTACGACGACAGTGAAGAAATTCACAAAGACAGGAGGTGCAAATATGTCGTCAATGAGGTCGTGTCAAAGTGGGAAGAAGATGATTACGGCAGCCGGATTTACACCAAAAAGCATTTGGTTCGATTCTGCTATTGTGGGGAATTCGTCGACCGAAGTTACCTTCTGAACAAAAACGGTCCCAGGCGGGGAGAAGGGTACGAAATCCACTGTTGGAAGGGAGATGAAATCCACTGCAAGTGGAAGAGGTACAAAGAAGGGAGGAAAAGGTTTGCGCTGGTGAGAAAGTGCGACTGTGGACGTTACACCGACGGGGAGTTTGGTCAAGTCAACGAACCGTAAGGCGTGCAGTATGACGGAATGATAGCAAGGGGGAAATGTTAACTTACATCACGGAACAAGGACAGTAAAACTGGATGCACATACAGTAAAATTTACGCAAGAAACTTCCTGAGTAGGATGAAATATTTCTAAACGGTCAAAATGCAAACAAACAGTACTAGAACACTCCTCCAGATAAGAATTTTTCGATGCTAACAGTGCAACCTTTGTAACCGACGTCAAGAACGGTAAACATGCCAGTTTTTAGAGAATCACATGACTTTACAATCAACAAGTGTGCTGGTAGATCAGGGAGGGAACAGACTGCCGATTGGTCTTAAGGTAACATGGCGAACGAACCATCCAGGAAGTCTGACGATAACAATGACCACATCATAGAAATGCACGACGACAAGAGGTGTAAATATGCCATTAACGAGTTGGTGACCAAGTGGGAAGTTCAGAATGGCAGACGGGTCTGCACCAGAAAGCATCTAGTTCGACTCTGTTACTGCGAGAGGTACACCGACCGAAGTGATCACGTAGACAAGTACGGTCATTCTAGAGGAGACGGCTACGAGATCCACAAAAATGAGTTCGAAAGAAATGGCATCATCCACTGCAAGTGGAGGAAATACGACGCGGGAAAGAAGTTCTTCCTGGTGAGAAAGTGCAACTGCGGGCGCTACACGGACGGTGAGACTAACCAAGTGAACGAACCGTAACATTTACCGCCTTTAACGACAGAGAAGCAACGACAGAAGGGAAATATACAGACCAGAAAATAAGAGCTGTAAGTAAGATGAAATACAGGGGATACTTTTTACTGAACACGCTAAGAACACGACTGTTCACACATTTGTGGCAAAAGGCATATTTCCTGCGTTCGTTGAACAAGCAAGGAGTACACGCAAATTTAGACGATATTTTACAAATAACCTGCTTTCTGATTGACGTATGTTGACATTTCTCTAACGTGTGTTGCGCAAGTCAGCAAATGTAAAACTTAATTAAGACACAGATGGACCAATGATACTTCGACACAACACTTGCTGAAAACAAAAGAGGCCTGACGTGTAAGGTAAAAATACACCTGTGGGATTTTTTCTGGCAACTTCCATAGATATAAATTGGACGACGTTGCCAAGAGTAACTAAAAAGACGAATCTCCGTACGCTGAAAGACGCTGAATAGACTCCTCAGTAACTAGACGGACGAATCTCCGTTCTAAAGACGTTAAAAGTACTACTTTCCACGACAACCTTGATTTTTACGCGAAGATGGGAAACTCTGAGTCTACCAACGAGCCCTCTCCCTGGGACGGCACCGATAGTGGCGGCTGGACGAAGAGCGAGACCTGGAATCCGCCTGACCTGCCGACGAACGAACCGAGTCGTCAGGACCCGGAAGATGATTCCGACGGGTGGTGTACAATTTTGTAATTTTGACTTACTTCACAACGGCCGAGTGGTAGAGAACCCAATCCTTGGAAACAACTAAAATTCAACGCATTCAAACCAAGAACACCATATGTCTAAATTTCGGTTTGCATTGAACAGGATCCTGTGAAATGATTGACGTGGCCATTATGGAACAGTCGCTGTAAAAGGAATATCAAGTGGCAAGAGAAGTGTTTAGGGTATCCCCATTGACGAATCAGGGCTTTCCACACCTGAAACATGACATAAATGGCGCAAACATAAACAAACACTGTTGTTAATTTTCAACGAAAACGACAAAAAACTATCGCAATCTAGATCTTACAGCAGACGCCTCTGGGCAGGTAGAGGACTCCGTGAGATATGGAGGGCAATCCACAAACCAATGAACCCAGTCGGAGGACTAAACCGCCATCGCCTAAGCCTCCACCACCAAAACCTCCATCGCCGAAACCTCCACCGCCGAAGCCAAAGACTCCACCGCCACCGAACC
>LZCU01088300.1:0-11060 GCA_001663935.1 Asymmetron lucayanum | reverse complement strand
ATTATTATTAGGTTTTCTGTGCAAATGCTGCTATCTTCATGTGCAATTATTTCACTTGACACAATGTTGGAAGCCTACAGTATAGAATTATAAGTCCTTCGTTTCATCCAGTCTTTAATTTAAACCTTCGTGTAATTATTTTCAACAGCATTAACCTCAATTCACATTACACTGCCATGTAACTTAAATCTGTTGCCTTGGAAAAATAGAGTTCAAACAGAATTCTGATGCAACAACCATCAAGTATGCACTGACCTGCTAAAAATCCTAACAGTACATACCTGACGGTTGTTGCATCAGAGTTCTGTTAGAACACTATTTTTCCAAGGCGGCAGAATAATGTTTCCTGGTGGTATAATGAGAACTGAGTTTGCAGCAGTATGGAACTGCAGAAGTTTGGTAAAGGCTCCATCATATTCCAACTTTGAACACCACTTGTACAAGATTAACATGGTCAGATGCTCCAATATGATGACAAGTCAAGACCACATTCCTGCAAAAATGTCAATAGATAGTTTCCTCAGGTAGCTGGAAGTGAATCTGGCTTCAGGTTAAGACATAGTGACAAGTTTTGGTTTGGTCAAACAGAATTCCAATGCACTAAATGAAATCCAAGGGTGATGCTTTGGAAGATCCAAAGTCAAGATATGTCAAGACGCTGACACTGCTACAATCAACACACAGGCTCCAAGCACTGAATACAAATAAGGGAGCTGGAATATGGAGAAGTTCCTGGAAGTCTTACATTATTCATGACATTCAGAATGTGACAGTAATCTTGTGCCAATCTACCCCTTCCAGCTCTAGCACTGGCTTCCTTTTGTAAACAGATTGTATTTTTGGTTGTAGCTTCAAAATATAGAAACTGAACTAATAAATATAGAAAATCGATACATCGCAGATTTTGGTTGTAAAAATTAAATTAGTAAAATACATAGTACAGTTTCATATTCTTTGCTGCACATTTACAACATGATAATGAGACTTTCTTATGTGATTTGTAATACAGTGTACCTGTATTAGGTTTAATGTTATTTTGCAACATGTACCTTTGTGTGCCATTGAGATCCAATCAAAAGGAGAATGCATCAAGCTAGAGGCACTTTTACTTTATAAGGTGAAAACTAAACCATCTAGGAATCAGTACACTCGGGTCCATCTTGAATTCATGAGTCTAATACATGTTTATCAGAAAATTAGATTTCTGCTAATATTCAAAAGCTGGAAATGAGCTCACTGATTATAATTGTGATGTCAGGAAATTATGAAGCAGATATAGGATTTTTATGACGATTGTTGCCATTCATTTCTACTGTATACTTTTGCCACATACACAATATCACAATAAGAGCTTGGACCATATCATTGTTTTATCTCAAGTGTTTTCCTTGCTGGAAGATTGTCATCTGGCCTTGAAGCCTGTGGTACTGTTACAGAGAACGATCCAGTGGATTTTGCAAGTTTATTTATTGCTTGGCACGACACCTATCTAACACTTAAGCTTAAATAGAGGTTATTACAATGGAGTGTCTGTATGCCATTCTTCTACAGACATGAGGTTGTAGGTGAAATAGCAAAATTTGTATTCAAATCTAGTTGTTAACAGAGGTATGAATATGATTATATTAAGTATACGTATTTTTAGACATGAAAATACCTTATTGGCATGACTCCATTCAGCAACAAATCTTCTCAAGCTAGAATACTGAAAATTAATTTACAAAAATAGGTTTACACCAATGAGTATCTACAGTGATTATCCGAGGCAAGTAAAATATACTATTTACTATGTATATTTTTGGAATAAAAGCGAAGCACTCTGTACAATCTGTTGTGGATACTTGTTGATAAATGGAATTCAGTTCACATTTCTTGCACAGATCTCACAAATATCGTTCATTTAACTCTACCTACTTCAGATATGAAAATAAAAAGACACACAAAATATTGGAGATGTTAAAAAAACAAAATAGACAAATATTAACCTTTCAACCCTCACAAGGTGTTGGAAAACTGTGGCTGAATTGTGAACAAGTTCCCAGCAAATTAACCACTGAGAAACTGTTGATTAAAGTACAAACACAGTATACTATTGGGAAATTGCCCTATTTTGAATAAATATGATTGATTACATTCAATACTGTTGTTTTTAAGTTTCAGACCAGTTAAAAATAAAGAACTATCAATGAGCGAGAATCCTTGTATGGTTCTTTTCTATTATATTTCATGGCTTCTCTTGTACACACACATTTTTAGCATAACTACATGTATGTCACATTTACAGTCTGTACAATGATTCCTCCAAGAACAAATATTTACCAATACTAAAACTCTGCACAAGGAAAAAACTGGGGGAGGGGAGGAGAAACATTGATTGTTAAGTGGTCATTTTCCATCCCAGTTTTTAAACTCCTGATGCATTTGTTCACTATTACGTGCTTAAATACAATCAACAACAAAATTATTCATACCCAACTGGATGCTGTTTTTTCTTTTTCTCAAAAATTAGGTGCAGTTAATATCGTAAACTGTTGAATGTATTTATAGTAAATTGTAAAGTATGAAAATTTGTGGTTCGACATCATTTGCACAGCCAACTGTAGACTTGAACAAGAGAGGATGCTAATAATTCTGGAATGAAATCTTTTGTAAATTTAAAAAAAGATGGCATTCTAGAATTAATGAATGATTGAGTATAGGTAAAACATGAAATATTACAAACTGTGTTGTACAGTTGTGTTTATCAGTGCTTCTATTTTGCATCAATAGTTAAGAAAAGAACACAACAGCTTTTCACATGACCAAATAAGTGAAAAGTTATGAGGGATATGTATAATTTTGCTGATGTGAGTAGTATAAGTTCCTGTGGCTTGCTGAGTGTTACGTGTTTGTTTCTGGTAAGTTGAGTCCATCTTGTATGCCCGGACTGTGCTGCACTCCTGATACAGGGTGTATCCACGAAGTGGTCTGAGTCACATGGCTGTGAGGAACACACAAACAACAACATTAACATCCTCCTTTGTTTGTTTGTAGTGCATGCCCGGTAGACAGCCTCAAGGCATAACACACCTGGTCCATGCGGAAGAGTACAAGCTGCATATCTGATCTGTTTTATTCAATCCACACTCACACACACACCGGGATGGACCCCTACTCTTATTGATAAATGTGCTGGGTTCTTTAATGTGTTTGAGGTGTGTCTCTTCTCAAACACAGGACCTCACTTTAAATTAATCCCTGATCTGAGGGATGTACCTAAATGAGGTAACGTTAGTACTCATCTTCACTTGAGTGAGGAAATACATATGTACGTACCCTTATATGATAAGGTCGGCCCTTCTGTACAAGGTTCTATCATTTATGTCACTTCCACAACTTGTCATCTTTGACCTATCATACGCACTTCCTGCAAACTGCTTGTATCAAAGCCTTATCAAACAGCACACTCCAACTGTATTTGGTAATAACAGCGAAGGACAAGTCGATCGACGTCATGGCTAAGTTTTCCTTCTCCTTTGTGTCAACAAGAGGCCCTTAGTTGTGTACTGATGTGTGCTGTTTGATATTTTTATTCTTGAATGAATAATGTGACTACACCAAAGTGTATGAAAGTCAATCTCTCAACATTGTATTTTGAGACCTGAATTGTGCTCAACACAATCTTCTTGCAAATTTATGTGACAAGACACTTTCCACACATTGATATTATTTTTTCATATTTTGACCTATGATTTGGCGATTTTTGACGGATTGGTTTTAAATTTTTTCCGTCACTGGCATCGAAGTTCCGGTATTTGCCGGAAAAATGGGTGCTGGCGAGAGCCCTGATAACACAGCTACATTTCAACTAATTTGGCAAAAGATAATTATATGTCCATCAAATGATAGAATTAGCTTTGCCTTAGGGACTACTATAAGAAAAACAATCAGCCCAATTCTTTGGATGCTACATGGGTTTCTTTGGTGTTGCGATTTTATCCGCACTGCACAGATTATAAAAAAAGGCAGACATAATGTCAGAGGCTATGTCTGGTCAATGTATGAGTCAATGACCTTTAACTACTGCACAAACTGACACTGAAGTAATCAGTTTACTCCAAGGTTGACCTTGTAATATTGATGCATACATTCTGTACTTGTCCATGAATGGCAGACAAATCAGTCTTAAGTACCTTACAGAAGATGTACTCAAGACTGCAGCATATGACCTTCTAAAAGCATGTATCAGTGAAGTTGTTTGTTAGAGTGTGACCGACAGTTACCCAGACAAGTGTACAGGTAACTACAGGACATTGCACTACCACCTGAGTGAGTGGTAAATGGACAAGCCTGGGGTAAGGAACTACATGGAAGGTTCAATGACCCATCATTGCAGTGGGATGGCAATCTAATTACACTACACCAAGGAGGTTACTATAAATGCATTTAATTTCACGATAGATATATTTCGTGGTAGGAGGAAGAAGGAGGTTTTCACAGTGTTTTAAATTCGCGGTGGAAACAACTCTGTATTACAGTAGTTGATCAAATTATATTAGTGGTGTTTTTGAATTTGTAGTTGAGCGGTCACCGCAAATTCCGCAAAAATAAATCCACCGCAAAAGTTTCTGAATGTACAGTATCCTTTGGGCAGTATTTTTGTTTGTTTGTGTGTGTTTGTGTGTGTGTGTGTGTGTGCATGCATGCATGCATGTTTGTGGTGTACGTGAGTGTGTGTGTATGTGTTTCCGTGTTTGTGCATTGTGTCTATGTGTGTCTCTGTAAGAGTCTGTGTGTGTGCACATGTATATTTGTCTATGTGTGTATGTGTAAGCGTGTATGTTTTATCCACCATGGTACTCAAAAAAGGCCAGAATGGCTTGTTAGTTGGTGTTGGTAAGTCTTCAGGATCTTTTGTCTCCAACACGCAACAGTCATCGACTTTTTAATAGTAGACATCTTCAAGCAGAAGTGACACAAGTTTAGGCCTCCTGTTGATAGCAGTAAATTTGCAATCTCTCCCTCGTATCACAACAGAGAAATTCTCCAGTATCTTTTACACCATTCTAGTTGCCCTTTCATCTTGGAGGATAGTGTTTACATCCCCAATAGCCTTGTGGTCAATCCCTTCCATGTATGCGTTACAAGCTAAACTTAGTCTTGCAGTTTTTGCAGGAGTACACTCTTTACCGTCAATTCTCTGTGGTGTAATTTTCAGCGGCCTTGTGGATCACAAGTTTGGGGAGATAGAACCCTGACCTAGCCACAGTAGGATCCCACTTTCTAAAAGAATCATAGGGGCAAGCCCTGGTGTCTTATGTATCTTACTCACCAACTCTCAGTACAGAAGTGGCTAAGTCATGCTTTGGTGCAGTTTTTTGGTTGTGAAAGGTTTTAGCCTGGTATCCAAACCTATTATAGCTCCGACCATGTCTCCCGCTATTTGCGGGAGACATGGTCGGAGCTATAATAGGTTTGGATACCAGGCTAGAAAGATTTACCTTTAAGAATCACAAGCTTACAGTAATCGCTATCTAATGCATCGATTCCATAAATATTGCCTTTGAAAAGTCACAAAAAATTCTGACTGTAGGCCTCAGAAGATAGCAAACTGTCACTGTATCCTTCTGTGGCCAAATCTGGACTTCATACAAAGTTTCTGCATTTACGTTTCAAGAATGGACAGGTCAGAAGCTATTAAGAACAAAACATTTATTACTGACATCACAAAGTTGGCATTTACATAAGGCAGGGTCAGTTCTAGCCTTTAAGTCATAGACATTTGACGTAGCAAAAGCACTTACATAAACAAAACCACTTAACATTTTATATTAGCTTCTTTATATAACTCTGAACAAAAATCCCCCTGAAGGAAAGCAAATCTTACAGCTATTGACTGTGTTTTCTACAGATGTTGCGATCAAATTAAGAGAACAAGAAGAGTGTAATGTTGTTGCTCATATAAGAGGGTAAAAGACGTCATACATAACAACTGATACAGAGAAGAAGACGATGAATTGAGTTTTATATGATAGATTTACAGCGATTGTGTTTGTAGCACGGGGCTAATCCATTACCTTTTAGAAAGGAAATGTCGTGACCGTTGGCTTAGCTTGGGTCCTAGTAACCTGGACACCATCTCGGTTTGAGTTAGCATAGTCCCTGACTTTAGAGCCGACCAACCTAGATACTATCCCAGCTTGGATTTTCCAGGCTTTAGAGAATGCTATTAATATTTGATAGAGGATGAGGCAAGGATGTTACGAAAGGCAGAAGCTATTTAAATCTTGTGATTTAATACTTATTGTGGGTCAGAAGTAGGATCCACTAGGAAGCATTAGAAGAGAAAACTTCAAATTTATGATGACCTACACACTGTGGCCACTGAATGTTACATGCTGCTGTTAGGTAATTTATAGGCAAGTACACCAATCACTTTGCCAGAAAAATGGTACGACAACATTCTAATTTACAAACTAACTGTTTGTGCCTCTTACAGAATCAATCTTAAGTTTGCAAAAGAGAGACCATTTTACGTAACTCCTGCAGTTGTATTAGAGATGAAACAACTGGATGTTCTGACTTGCCATCTTCCACGCAAAACCTTTGTGCATAATTGTGTAAAATGTTGACACAGGTTACATGGCCAGTTCAACATATAACTGTATCACCACAAGTGGAAGATATCACAAACACCACAGGACAACACACTGTTCACATCCACAGGAGCAATACTTTAATTTTGCATCCTGCAGTACAGCCATTCACTGCCCCCCTCCCATCAGCTAATATCCTAGATTGCAATGCACTGGTCAAATAGTTATCAGCAAAACATGAATATTACACGCATGTCTGTAATTCCATGGCCACATCCACACTGTGCTACCATGGATGATGATTGACAATTTAGTGGTTGTTGTAACTGGATGATGGCCTGATAAGGCTTATAGTACCTACCTGCAACCTACGATTGGCAGAAAAAAATTGAGTTGCTGAAAAATATGAAAACAACTGGCAATTTTGGTGTCATGAAAAGCTGAGAAAATCTGTTCTTTACCAGTCTCAGTCTGGCTTGCTAGGTCTGATAAAGAATAAAGATAACTACACACAGTTGTCAGTGTAGCTTTTCTTACTAATAGTAAACTCCCACAAGATATTTGGTGTGTAAGACAAAGTATAGGTAGGATGCTACATTTGCTGGGCTAGGTAGGTTAAATTAGGTCAGGAATTTCAGTTTAATTATTCTCATATGTGTTTCTAGAAGAGTGTAAAAAAATTTTCAGCCCTCCCTGATGATTGACACCTGCTGATGAAAATTCTCCAGTGACTTGTGCAATGCAACCTGGGATATGCTTCATACATGGGAGGGCAGAAATCAGCCGTACCCTGATACATCAGTGAGATTGATTGGTCGATTGGCAGTGAGTAATATCCACTGTCATGAATCTCCAACATCATACACAAAAAATAATGAGGATGTCACTATTAGTAATGATGGTGATGCAAAGGTTAGAAAGACATGCTCTTACTTTATGTAATACTTAGCTCCGTCTTCTGTGTAGGCTTCCTCCCAGCCATAGGGTAATGCTGATGGGAAACACACAAACATGCAATGTCAGTACAATACATGTACACAGGTTATGACATCCTGACAGTGACAATGAACACACACACAAACTAATATACAAACAACACACCCTGGTGAACATGTGAAAGTACACATCTTCATGTACAACATGTATGTAATGAGTTACACCTAAAGATACTTGCATTCAGCCACATGGTTAGTACACACATAACAATCTGGCTTATTTTTTATTCTTGACAAATGCTATCATCATTAATGACTGAATGTACCTTGTTTTCCATTTGGAAACAGTAGGTTCTCTAATTTGGAAATTTAAGAGGCTGAAGTTGAGCCTGTCTTCATAAGAAAAGGCTAAGAACATGTCTACCTGTCTTCTAGAAGTTTCTTGGGGATCAAACATAAACCTTCACAAAATGGCAGCAAAGCCACACACAACCATATTAAGTCATGCCCCAGGCCTCCTACATGAAGGGATTGTAGTACTTATATCTGTGCAACTCTAGTAGTCGACTGACAGTGTTTACACAAAAAAGGAGCTTAAATCAAAAGGTCTCAGCTTGATAGCACACAAGGCGGCAAGTTGCCTTGCTGAGCACTAGGTGCTCCGTGCTACACATTAAAATAGCAAGACAACTTAAGGGAGGTGCTGCTAGCCCCTCACCCTTTGATAAAGCTTGAGAAAGCTCTTTGTTCAAGGGGACAAAGGCTTAATGTCCAAGTGTAAAGGACATTTGTAGCCCCAACCCCCAGGTCTAGGTTCATGTGTCCATGTTTCCAGACTATGCAGATTAGATCCAGATATGGGAAACAGCACAGCTATCGTATATGCTCGACCACGACATGTCTACTGTTTGGAAAGGTCACTCCTCATGTTTTCCCTGAGTGATGGAGAAAACCAGGTGTGAAAGCTGTGTTGGGAGGCAACTGGCCTGAAGATAAAAACTTCCCATCCAACATGAAAAACTGATATTTTTATCTTCGTCAAGGTTATGTTTTCGGTCTTGTTCGTGTGTCTTTGTGTGTGAGTCACTGATTGAAGAATATTCTATTGAATGTGATTACAACGTGACAAATGAATCTCTTCAACAAAATAACTCAAGAACGCCTGGATAGATTGTCTTCATATTTAGTATGTGGGTACATCTCAACAAGACCTTGAAATGATTAAATTTTGGGCCCCCTAGCGCCTCCTTATGGTACTGCAGCATTAGTTCTATTGTTGTTTTTTTTTAACCAGTGGCCTTTCCTGACCCAGGATGTTCAGACATGTGACCTCCTTGACATGGGGGCATGGGCACCTAGACTCACGGGTAACGGTAAGGTCACATGTCCGAAGTACGTGTAATTGGATCAGTCAACAGACGGACATTCAAACATGTGGGGGATAAAAAGCTAACACTTCAATCCTGTGGGGAATCAAAAGCTAACACTTCAATCATCAAAAAAACTTCTTACACTTCCAATTTGCATAAAACACTATCTTTTTGCTAATATTTTTCTCAAGCACTTTCTTGACTACTTTCCCAGAAATGTTTGATGTGAAGAATGAAAGCACTGGGAGGTATAAATGTAGACATCACTTTCCGAAACTTAATTGCACCCAACAAGGCTGCTGCTATCCAAGAAGGCACACAGGAGAAAGTGTCCACGGTTCTCTAAGGAAACAGTATCACATTACCAGCTTGGTATACAGAACGTACAAGTAGGTGGGCTTACCTCCCCTGGTATAATGTTAATGCATTAAGTGCATATGGACCGACTGAGTGACCTTTAAATAAGTCCTGCTGCTAACAGACAATACAAAAGTTCAGTTTCCTGCAAAGTAAGTCGAGTTTCCCCGCAGTGTTGGTAGGTCAGAAGTACATTTAACAATTGTGACATTTTATGCGGAGATTAATATAATTAACAATTTGCCAGAATTAAGGAGAAAGACTTACTAGTAGTATAATTCACTGCCAGAATAATTACTGCCACTTTTTGGCTTTTATGTCTTAAAAAAAGGGTTCTGGAACTTCAATTTCCCTTTTTTCACAAACGATACATTTTCGTATTCTAAACATACAAGGTAAAGTACAAACAAAAAATGTCAACCCAAAACAAACCACTAGCAATTACAGATAGCAAACAAATGTTTGAGACCATCCCCGTGTCTCTGTCTGTGCCATAAAGGCGACCCATTAGGCAAAACACCACCCACGCTCCCTGGCTTTTCTGGCTTACGACTACCAGTGCCCGAAGAACACATGTTACGCACGTGGCATTTCACACAGAAGCCTCCATTAGTGGAAGACAGGCTACAAAACATACACATGTACATATATGGTGTGATCACGACACTTCATCTCCGATAAAGGTGCGATGCCGGGCAACGAAGCCTACGTCTGCCCTCTGTGAACTGTCGTCTTTAATGTTGTATCAAGCCAAGCTTACCGGAAGGTGGTGTGAAGATGTGGGGGAAACACTTTCATGTCAATCAAAAAGAACTGAATCTGTCAGATTCCATTTGGCATATATATGAGAAATCCTTGTATAACTCTGCAAGGGGTGGTTTATATAAGCTGCCTTTATATAACAGATATAATAATGAACTTTGGAATGACAGGTGCAATCCGAGTAGATGACTCATTCTTTGAAGGGTTGTCCATCAAAATTAGTAATTCAACCAATGAGAGCAGATCAAAATTTCGTACTTTTTTATTACATTTTTGTTTTTGGATTTCACGTTGTTTGACTGAGGTGGTTTGGGCCGTGTGATTGGTCCATTACCCGGAGTGGTGAAATATTCCTTAGCCTTATCTATTTAGCTTTGATGCCAGTGCTCAGTTGATTATGAACATTGCAATGTCCACGTGGCAGAGGCATGTACTACATCTGATTCTGGGGCATTAGAAGACATACGCATCGTGATACACGGTGCTCCTCTGATATGTTTAGATATGTCAAACCGGAATTATGCAGAGTTCGATTCATCCAACAAGAAAAATCAGCTGCCAAAAATGATGACAACAAAGTTGCACAAAGACTGTACCACTGGCAAACAAAACCTTGTGCATTACAGCCTCCAACTCTACTTCTCTAACTTCTTAAGCCTGACTGAATGTTTTACTTGGTACGAATGCTACAATAAGATCTTTGCAACAATAAAGCACAGCATGTAAAAAACCTCAGGTTGTATAAAACAAGGTGAGCCAGAACAACATAAGACTTACGTTCAACTTCAACAATAGACTTCACAGCCTTCACCACATCCTTGGCTTCGGCAGCTAGGTTTGCGTTTACCGTCCCCTTCCCATGTCTGGCGAGGTAGCCTGGCGGACGCGTTCCGACCGCACTTTCGCCTCGTCGACTTCTCCCCGAGGGAGCTCCTTGGGATTGGTCCGTTAATACTTCATGTACAAGCTGGAAAAACAGCGACAGGTCGTGGTGACCGTGTTCTTTGTGGTAAGCTGGTGGTCAGGGTCATGTGATAAGAACGAAGCTTCCATCAAAGCTA
>LZCU01088039.1:0-13381 GCA_001663935.1 Asymmetron lucayanum | reverse complement strand
ACGAGTTAATTTCAACATTCCGCCTAGCTGGTGGGATAGGCTTAACAAAACAAAACAAAACAAAACAAAACTGAAAATGATAATTATGACGAGACTAAATCAAGTTGATGTGAAATTGACCACCCACACCAATCTTTTCTTCTTAAAAATAGTCACATCAAGGGATCATAACTGCAACTAACATTTACATCTTAGGTATGGAACAACCGAGACCGTTTCGTCATGTAAAATAAGCGGATTTTTTATTCTATTGACGACATAAGATGAAGGGGTTGCTGGCGTCCTTGTTAAGTGCAGTCTGTCTCGTTTGAACACTGCCTATAGAAGAAAACTGCATTTATTATTGACATAGACAGGCACCCAGAAACGAGATTATCCGTGAACAAAACACTGTGCACTTGAAAAATGGGCGAAAGTTGTCTGGGCTGCTGCAGGATGTATAAGTTTGCCCTTGAAGGCTGTTGTGGTTCAAGGTTTAAGTCATGCCATTGACGCAGGCGTCTTGTGCTGGTTTCATTAGGTACTCCATGGTCAGAAAGGTCATCTGATATACTCTGGTGGGCTTTTACGATTGAAGTACTGTAGTTTCCTACCTGAATATAGACGAAGGAGTGGTCATCTTCGTTTTGACAGATTCTTAGAATAAATAAACCAACAGTTGCTGTACACGAGGAACTGTCTCATTATAGTTGTGTTTTGGAAATAGCAGTTTTTGCTTTACATTTTGTATAGGATAAAAATCCTTTCTGTGTTCTGGAACTAGGTATTTTGCAATAAAGAATATTGCAAATATGAATGAATTAGTTCTTGTGTCGACCAATCTGCTACAAACCCAACAGCCGAATGCAAGCATAGACACCAATTTCCGGTTGGTCAAGTGATGGCCAAAAGGAAAATGAAAACCGTGTGTACGTGAGCGTGTGTGTGTGTGTGTGTGTGTGTTTGGGTGCACATGAATGTGTGTGTTTGCGTGCGTGCTCGTGTATATTAGAATGTGCGCTTGAGACAATGCGCATATTTATGTGTATGTACTTGGGTACATTCTTGTAAGTGTATACTTATCTGTGTGTACGAAAATGTTTCATAACTTTCAGTCTGATGTAGCTAAGTAATACGTTCTGCTTTCTTCTGTCAATTACCCTGTGGTAGATAGCAAACTCTTTGGAGTTGATTTTCTTTGGTGTCTACCATGTGCAATTTGCCCCTTGTTTACACACCCATTATCCCTTCTGTATTGTCCCAGATCGCTTTTGTATGACCGCATTTATCGATACCCATGCAAATATACTTTAATTTGCTCGCATGTGACAAGTCACAAGACCTATAAACTATATTCCCTCGGCAACTCTTTCGTTTGTCCGTGTGTCATATGTTATTAACTATAAATACTACAACCCAGAAAAAAATGTTTTGGTACGCCCCAGCATAGTCTCATAGAACAGTCGGCACACGTTATTTCATTCACTTGGATAAATGATCCTCCTTAACGGAAGACAAGAAAGACCTAGTTAAAACGCACTATCAGTCACAATTAGACCACTGCGATTGTCATTCAGTTGCTCCTCCTCTTTCTTCAGTATTAAATACTTCTCACCTACCATTCACTGGACTGTCAAATGTGAAACTGTTCATGGCAGGAACATATTTCAAACGTTACCTTTTTCGCAACACAATCTGTGAATATTTACATATTACAATCATAATGACAGCGATACGTTTTCACTTAAAATGTAAATGTCACACATCAGAAGAGCTCACTGGAAGAATTGAACAAAATTTCTATCTTCTTCTAAAGGACTAATAAAGCGGAAAATCCCTTTTTTTCTAAAACTAGATTTCTAGAGCAGTGGGTAAAATTTACAATACTTATGCTAAAATCTACATGCTGTGATGACAAATCTATGCATTTATTATGTGAAAAAAACAATCCTTTTAAAGTAGGGCAAATATCAATATCGTATATCAATATCGTGTGGAGATTTGTGATATCGTATATCGAAGAAACCAATTCCTGACACATTATCATATTTACGCTTAAATTTAGGTGAACCGTAAACCCCATTCTTATCTGAGCTTCATGAATTACAGTGTTCAACCAGGAAGACAGAGAAAGACAAACACACCACCCATGAAACACATACGTCCCTACAAAAAAGCCCCCCTCCCACGTTCTCTCTCTCTCTGCCACGTTCTCTCTCTCTCTCTTTGCCTGTTTTTTCTCTCCTCCTCTCCCTCCCTCCCTCTCTCTACAGAAATCAAACCCTTCTTGGCTACTCACAACTCTCCAGTTCCATGCTGCAGATCTGGTGATCCATGGGAAAACGTTGCAGCTGCATGGGGCACGCCAGCCTCAGGGTTAACCTGCAAGGTGGCAGGAAAAACAGATTCTTTGAGTTTCACAACCCAACTCATGGCGTAATACCTGGTCTGTACGTAAAGCTGGCATATGCAAGCTTTGAAGGGGACTGGTTGGTTTGAACTTGCTTGAGACTTGTCCTACTTGTATCAATAAATGTGGAGAGTTTTTATGTTGCTCTTTTCAGACACGTGACCTTCAGCTTAATGTACCTTCTGAAGGACTTGGTCAAAGTTCAAAACACCCAGGTTCGAACCCGTAACATTGTGATTTAAAAGCAGGAAAGCTAATTACTACACCATAGCACACCGTCATGCTAATATGCGCTGTACGTTAATATTAAATAGCATGATGGTCTCTTCTGGCAAATAACTTTGTTAATAGACTTAGACCATGAGCCAATAGAAGGCAGTCAGACGGGGCACGACACCGACTTTCAACCACGGTTGAGACATTGGATACGTCAAGCGTTCGCAAGGTCACGTGTCGAAAGCAATCGGATGTGATCAAAAATATCTTCATATACGGACAAGGAATAAGACTGATTTACAATGACGTCATGGTATAGTCATGCAGAAATAGCGTCGCGGGAAATTCAACTCAACATCGCTATTGCTCTGCTAATAAATGGAGTCAGCATAAAAAAGCGATATGTACTCTTCCAAACTTTTTCACCAGTAAACTAAACGACCCTTCACTTGACAGCATGATGAATGGCATAATGAATATCTGAAGAAAGGCGAATAATCAGGTCCACGCCTGTCAAAATCCCATCTAGGAATGTCGCTGGGGAGTGCTCTCCTAAATGATACGCCCTGACTAGCTCCATACGCCGCAACGGGACGGTATTATACGCATGGCGGAAATGCCAGATCGTCAGATCGACATGTGATGAACCAAGCGAACCAAAAACATTCTTCTTTCAAAACATTCTGACGTATACATCGCATGTGAAAGCGTTCCATGAATATTCGGCTAACAAGGGGAGGCCTACAGGGAAAACATCTCGTCAAAAAGAAACGACTCATGCATATTCCTGGGGAAAGGCTTCCAAACATGGAGGCTTTTACAAAGCATACTATCACAACTCCCCGCCAAATAAAAGTCTGCAAATGAAATAACCAAAAGGAATATTCAAATTGTCTTCATTTATTTATTTATTGGTCACTTATTACAAAGGTGTGTAAAGGAAAGAAAATTTACTCAAATTTCCAGGAGTTACTAGACCTCTTCTGTTGATAAAACGGAACCGCAGAAGCCCCTCGAGATATGGCATCAAATCCACAACTTGGTCTGCGCACAATATCGAATTACGTAAAGGGCAGAAGGTTGTTAGGTTGCATTTTGAAACTTGCGTACGTACTTACACTTTTCTTTTGAACGAGCGCCGCTAGATCCCACTGGCGACACTGTGTCTGGGCAGATACACTATAAAGGCACCCAGTGAGACGCAGTTGCTTAAGGAAGCGATATCTTTGACCAAGGAAATTTTTACCATCAACATCTGGCGTGGGCGAGTGTTCTTAGTTCAAGAACGTTGCTAGTAGCTTTTTTGATGTACCGTTTTGAGGCTGCAGAGACGGTCAGGTTGAATTATGTGCACGAATGTTATGCTTCGTGACACTCAGAATAGTTTCTAAAGCTAGTAAGATGGCGGAACAGAGATGTGAGACATTGTCGTGTTGAGTTTGATTGCGCGCTTCATAGAAACTGATTGCAGACATCATTAAAGGTATTTGTAGCTAAGCCCTCCACGGCTATACTTCGTAATTAACGTGCAAACTCATTTGCAAGACTGATGATTATGGTTTTCGTACCACTCTCCCTCAATCCAATAACTAGTATAAGTCACGTGGCCTCGTTAAAAGGATAAATATGAGCAACTTGTTTCAGCTTAATATCACTCCATTTATTTTGGACTTGTGAAAAGGGTTCTCACAAGGCCTATATTGAAATGGAAAATGGGATCATATTGAAAACAAGCAAAAAGGGGAACTCTGTGCATAGTTCAGTTGATAGATCTTTTTAGCGTTTTGTTATGTTACAAAATATTATAATGAGTGAAATCTTGCTTGTTACCAATTGTTTAGAGCTGTCAATGAATACAGGTGACCCGACACGAAACTCACAAAAATTCACAATAATCCATGCATCCCCTAATTCGTTCATTCCTATCCGGAGATAGATATTGCTAAATCATCGCAACAATTGCACTGAGACCTTGTGATCACTGCGTACCTACGGTCACGTGGTCAGAACTGTCCGCCATGTTTGGAGAGCTGAACCCGGAACTCAGTGGTGAAAGTACACCCAACGTCCCACGCAAAGTTCATATACAAATCTACCTGGCACCTATAGATTCAATGAAGAAGTTGTGGTGACGTTACACTATAGATATGCAAATTTTATTTCTGACGCTTCCAGATTCAATCCTCCACCATGGTCTCAGTGACGTCACGCGCAACCACCCTATATATCAACACTAAACAAACAAACAAACAAACACACAAACCGTAGACTGTACAGGATGTCCCCTAATGGTGAGACGCGGAACAGCCTGTTCATGGTGGTGACGCTGTGGAACTGAGCTCCCTTCTCGTTGGCGAAGAACAGGTCGGGCATCCAGATCTTGTTGAGGATGCTGGGGTCGATGCTGAGACTCTCATTGTATTGATGAAACATTAGCCGGGGATCGTTCCATCTCTGACGGAGGAAGATATTTACCTTGTAGTCCTGTAAAAGAAGAAAAGTGCATTCCTTGGTGTTTTTGTCATCTTAACGGAGAGTTGATATCTTATTTCAATATTTTCACCCTGACATCAGGGCCAGCTGTAACAGTTCGTTCGATGTGACATAGACAACAGACGCCGCGTGCCTCCAACGATGGGTGTTTTATGCTTATGGGAGGTTATAAATGCTGAACAACTTCGATTCGGACTAGTACCTTGTAGTTTTTCTATCTCTAACTAGAACTAGCCCCTTGCACCAACCATAGCATTGTCGTTCAATTATGGCAGAGTATTACTGCCATTTTAATATACATGTAGATAAAAAACATAGATAATGTATAAAATGTCACCATTTATGTTTAGTGTATCATAGTTAAGTCTGTACCTACCAGTTGTACGAGTTCATAGTTTACATTCCAAGTGAGATCATTTATTCAAAGCGAAATCGATTCGCCCGTTTGAATTAGATGACAGTTCCGCAGAAGAAGTCACGAGCGGCTTACCCTAACTAAACCCATGGTGCTTCTATCTTCAAACTACGGCCCAATAAACAAGAGGTAAAAGAGACAGGATGAAAATGTAGCACGTACACGTACTGCCCGCGAAGCCCATTACAAACATCGATATCGAGAGTGGGATTTATAAGTCTTAATGGCCCACTGCGTGGCGATGTTGCCTGGAACTAAGCTAGACGAAGGTGCAATTCAGGACGCATTGAGACGGATGGCTCCAGGAAAATTGGAATGCCTGTTAGCAAGATATCAAGGGCGATGTATTCGTGCACTGAATTTCCGCATACAGTAACTTACGTTCCTTGAACGCAGGAAAGTATACAAGTTTTTAATGCCATTTTAGGCTTCTTTTCTTGTTTAGACACGAAATCATTAACTGTCGAGACATGCAGAGTCTTAAGCCATGTATGGGTAAAACTATGTTTGTCTTTGGACAATAGAATTAAACAAAGATAAAAATGTAATAACAATGATAGATAATAACTATGGAGAGAAACACAACCAGCTTATGCACTTACTCACTTAAGATGAATGAGTCCTGGACAATTGGGATGCTTATTGCTTAGCTATCACCGACGAGTGACGATGTATACGTGCTTGGAATGTCCACACAGATTTTCAGCAGACTAACAACTAATGCATGTGCCCTTGTAAATGCACCAGTTGATTATTAGCCAAAATCTGATGATAGATAAATTAACTGTAGCGACGAATCTCCATCATCAAAAGTTAGGGTAATACAACATATATCTGCTTTTGCAAAAAAGACAAAAAAGAAACACAAATTACAATTCACCCAGTAGAAGAATAAACGAACTCAGTGAGATTACGTCCATTTGCATTTGCAACAACATGACTCAAGAGAACGGATCATCTCTTTTTTCAAATAAAACGTCCAAGTTAAAGTTAGATAAGGACCTCTCTTAATAAAAGATTGACGCGGATTTGACACAGCACAGATGCTGAAGGTAACAGTTGGCTGGTATCGACAGTAGTTGATGGAGAACCTGGAGTTAACCGACCCATGAAATAGGGAAAAGTCGCGAAAAGTAAGCCAAGAATTTCGATACGCAGTTGAAACGATTGATTAAAACACAACATGATGACTAAAGATCATAGAATACAGTCCTTCGTTTCAAGATACATAGTTCATTTTTGATTTCAATCTGAACGTGACATTCTGTTGTGCCGAAAGCAGTCCGCTAAAATGTATTTTCTACTCATTAAAATTCACATAATGACAAGCCTAATACGTCTATGAAGCTGACAACATTAACAAAGGTCAAGAGAATTACAAACAAAGTTATATATGGAACCAATGGATCTTGTCAACGAATGAATTTTACCCCTTTCTACTAAGTATTTACTGCTTAATGGTAAATATCCTATTTGTCACTGGTTCATGCATTATAATATTCCCAGTCTATTGTTATTTTGTAGCTTTTATTTCACGACTACTGTCTGCTAGACTGTAATTTAACATTGTTTCGCGTCCATCGTAACATGTATGGCAATAAATCAACAACAAACTCCAAATAAAACGTCTAAATCAAGTTGTATAATGCCCATCAAGGCATCTGTACTACATCTTTAGGTCATAAATAAGTGGCGAAATGACTCTGCAGTAGGTGTGGTTAGTTGCCTGTTTCGGATGTTAATAACCTGCCAAGGGTGTGTGGGTGTCTTCAGTACAGTCCGCTGGCATGGTTCATATGATGCAAAGAAAAACGCCTACAATTTCCCTTAAGATCCATCTGGCTCTGAAGTGCCTCTCAGTGGAACCCGCCTTTTCTTGTTATCCCGTTCCGTCACAGTTTAGCTCATCTCAATTTATGCCGTCCATCTATCACGGCAGCAACAGCGCATGATGGCACAGCCAGCTGCTGCCTACAGGCCTCGGGCTGATGCGTCATGTTACACATCCTGATAACATCGGGCCCATCAAATATCTTTTTCACACATTCAGTACAGCCATGGGGAACGGTACTTTCATCTTATGGACGTTACGTATGATGGCACATTTTAAATGTATCGACGCAATAAAACTTACCAGTTGTCTCTTCACGTAGCCGGATACCTAGGACTTTGTAGAGTTGTACCTAATTAATATGACGCTTGCTAATGAAGCAGACAATTACACATATCTTGTGACGGATTTAACGTTTACTGCAAGACGGCTGTAAAATTTCCTGCATCGCCCCAGACTCGATCGATGTGGAGATATTTACACATGAATGAGACGCAGCCAACGTCACATCTTTATTGATGTTATTTGGAGAAAACAATTAGGCTGATTGCCTGGCAGGAACGATTTTAATTGACTTTTGGATTCCCTAGTCACTGACGAGTTTTATTTGTTTGTAATTTTCTCGTGGCAGCAGCTCTATGAAAAACGATAATGTCTTTTGAGATGTTTCCCAAATAATAAGATAGAAACGTAAAATGCAATAGATATTTATTCAGGCCCTAAGGCTAAATGGCAGTTTTCATTATACGTTATAACGTATGATAATGTTTTAGTATGAAGTAATATATAGGCTAATACCAGATCATCAACAAAGCGCCAGTGTATGACTAAACACAGATGGATCTAGACATCAGTATAATGGGCGAAGATGGAGGCCAGAGGGCATTGATAACGATATCCAACTAACACGCAAGTAGGTCAGAAAAACAATTAGCAAGTTCTCTGTACCACTAATCACACTATGGCTCCTAATGAACACCTTTATGTGCATGTTACACACATCTCCTAAGGCCTGATTGCAGATTGACCCTTCACCTCAATTTCTCCACGAACAATGGATTAGCATCAGTTATATGGTTAGGAGATGGAGTTAGTGACAGATGACTTTCATGTGTGTAATGTTCCGCAGTCGACCTCATGTGAATCTCCGTTCTAATGATCGAATTTGACTGTTAAGACGTTCTAATGAAGACCAAAGAGACTAATGACATGGATTCTTCAGAAAATTGTTTTACGTGTTGCATTATATAAAATGTGTCTCAAATGTACCTCAATTGAAATAATCCATGGGTGTTCTTTTGCATATTACGGGGCAGTTAATGTTTCTGTCATTTATTAATAAAATATTTTATCTAGTAATATAAGTTGACAATCAGCATAAAGATGTATTGAGAAGACAGTAAAAAGTTACCGAAGTGACATTATTACATGTAGTATAACAACTATGATTTTAAAGTAATTATCATAAATCAATATATATCAGAAAATAAAGGAAATTTAATAAAGGTGTTTTTTATGATTGACAGCTGCTTGTCAAGTCTTACCATGGTGGAGGCCTGGATGGAGCCGAAACTGTTGATGAAGACATCCAACGTCACGTTTACCGACGGCCCTGGAAGCCGATAAAGAGTTATTTACATAAACAGGTGCCGACATGAGAAACGTACAATGACTCTTAACAGTGATGCACTGAGCTACAGCTCATAACGTTCAAAGAGGGGTATTCGTGCGTGGCTGTGCTCCCATATCTAGACTTAAAACATCGTGTTATCACTCACTGTTCTTAATAAACTTGGATCCAAAACAAAGCAGCTAGGTTTATTGCAGTTATGAAAGCATCCAATGGTGTGAAAATAAGGGTTTGAATTAGTAACATTATAAATTCTGGAAATATTTTAACGACTGTTTGGTATTTCCTGAGATTGTTTATATGGAAATCTGCCATTTAACAAAGACCCATTTTGCCTGAAGGTATAGCGATTCGAAATGCCAAGCTTAAATTTGACTCTTAAAGTGGAAAGTCTACTGACAACACAGTATGCGTATAAATTTACCCACCGTGAGAGACCCCACTGCTTCAGAACTGACACGGGGTGTTTTAGACATTCATGCTTAATTCCCACCGCAATTAAGACGCACTCTTGGGAATTTTACCCGGGCTTCTGCAGACAGTACGGGTCCACGTAAAAATGAATAATTGGAAGAAGAGCAGTGCAATCCTTGAAAGGGTCTCTCTGGTCATTGCCTTTTTTCATGTACTAAATGGAGGAATACCATTGCTATTATTATGGTTATATCCTTAGAGAGTTTAGATAATTGTATACGAAGTTCGACAACGTCATTTGAAAAATTGTGCAGACATCAACTTTACCTTGACATGAGAAAGACTATACTTATCTGGAATGCCAAGTATTCTCTCGATCATAATTTGAATACAGATGATTGCATTACTCCCCACTTAAGTTCAATAAGTGAGGACATAATTCAATCATGGGCTGATTATTATGTCTCCGTTACAGTGATTTTGACTTTGGAGGAAATGCAAAATGGCAGCTTGAAGCCCCCTGACTCATACGTAATCTTGACTGCGTATGTAAGGAGGCGTGTCTCAACGGTTTTGCTGATGACAGCAAGATTTCTCAGCACTGCAGATTTCCGCTGACGGCTGGGAGGCTACGTAGCGTTGAATTGCTACGGGGCTCTGTTGGTACAGTCAAATCTTAGTACTATATCTTTGTGTAATCATCGCATTCTTACTCCATACGCTGCATGGTTAAATGAAGCGGAAAAAGTAAACATTTGTTTACTTACATAAGCCTGTACAATGGACAAAGTAAATGCTGTATGGACAAATTATTGTGAGATTAGATTTTGCTCTTTTCAAAATTCTAAAACAGTGAAAGTACGTCAGGTGTCTGTGGCACGATGGAGGGGAAAAAGAGACAATCTAGTCTGGTAGCGGTATGCATCATATTCCAGTGCAATCCTCTGCAATGTCAAAGGTTAATACATTCAATTTCTCCACAAGTTCTCCCTCCTAGATATGTATTGTGTGTTGACGAGGCATTAGGAAGAACAGTAAAATGATTGTCTTGCCGGATTATTGCACTCAAATCGATTTCATTGAGAGGGTTAAGGCGTTGAATACATAATTACTCAAGATGTTTATTAGTTTAAATTTATATAAGGATACCCGTGGCGACATAACTACAGTAATAAGGTCAGAAAAATCCGCCCTTTGTTGGTCACAAAAACAGTCTTCTGAAGAACGACTGTTGTATATATAAGGATCCGACCAAAAATAGAATACTGTTTTAACATCTGGGCTGGATACGATTTGCCACTTCCACAGTAGCGGACCACAGGAAACAACTATGTAAACCTATCAATGATGGTAATAACTTTCTTGGTCCTGTATTATCCGGCATGCAGTGTCGATCTGAGCCACCGTGACAGTTAGGCAGTGGGGCAGTCCCCTGTAATGACTGCGGTCACAATGAGAAATAGATAGCGGACATGCCGATGGTGTAGATTTACTTCCCACCACAAGGACTACACTGGGGACTTGTCACAGGGACTTTAATTTGATGACGGATTGGGGAGCTGTCATCTGAGCTGATTCGTGACCACTTGAGAATTGACCTGCTGAGTTGCTTTTAACAATGCTGATATTGGTGGGCAAAAAATTAGACTATGTTTCTACCATTTGCTCTGCTCAAGAGTTTAGAGGTGATAGACTGAATACTTTTGAAATGTTTAGTCCAGGCTAAGTAGCTGCCCATTGTATTGATGATAGTAAACCTTATACTGTATACCTTATACATATATTTAGATCATTATTGTAACTTATTGTATCAAACTGAGGAGGTTATAATTGTGTTGGTCGTTCTGATGAATGGGTTGCTGAAGAACTTATCCTCAGACGTATCCTCAAACTCCTTAACGTTATGCTTTACAGCTGACTATGGTGCTTAAGAAATTTCAGTGCTTATTGAAGAGTTTCTAGTATTGCCTGTCTATGATGATTGTCTCTAGTCATTTTGTTCTGCATCTTCTGATGATGCTGATGTCGACCATTTGAGGATTAGTGTCGATATTTTTAATGATATAATCAATGTCTAATACTTTGCAATATAAGTCTAATATTATGGTGCTGTCCATGGTACTGATTCTTGAAACGAGGCAGTTTGGCCGAGAAGAAAACGTTAGACATTTTTATCTATGGCTGTGCAGCTGTCCAATGACGATGATTTGGCCACGTCGAGGATTTCGATGTGAAGCTCGTTGAGTGGTTAAAATGGTTCTAGCTTCATCGCCGTGAACAGCAAGTTTGAAGGAAAATCAGTGTGATGGTTTCTGTTATCACTCCGACCAGACAAAAATTGCACATTAAACTCATTGATGATTGCGGCGCAAAATGTTTCTGCACAATGCGGTGATATCTTGAGTAACGAGAGCTGATAGGCCATCAGAACTGTGCTGACTAATATAATCCTACGATATCTAAATAGATGGATCCTTAATTTACCAGGGGTAACAAAATAGCACTTTATCTCGCTGACAGTATTGAAAACTACTGTCAGCGAGATAAAGTTAATACTTTCAACTGGTCTTTTCAATGTGGCTTGCGACGAGTAACAAAAACATTGTATATTCATTTTTTTCTTAAACAGAAATTGCTTTGAGTTGAAACCCATACAGTAACCCATCGATCGTGCCTTCCACCTGCTTGTCTCCCGTGAGATTAGACTGCGGCAGCAGGTCAATGACTCCCTTACAATAATCGACAGTCAGCGCAATTTGGACGACTGGTCAGTACAGAGACTGCCGAGTGTTCCCGGCGTAAATAGGTCAACGGTATTACCAGGAGCTTATTCTTGGCGGTAAATTGGAGTGGCGCGAGAGGTCCTATTAGACAACAAATGAAACTTCGGTTTTTGACAGTCCTGAATGACCTTAAGGCGCAAAGAAATTAAACTCCGAAATTGTTTAACGGTTAGGGTCGATTGTATCACTAACTACATTGACAAGACGAATATGGCCGCATGCACTTTGCAACGAAGACTTCCAGCTTTATTAGACCCTTTAAAGGCCCTTTAAAGGGGCGGTAGAAAATTGTGTATGGAGTAATTTTGATGCAATGGTTATAACAAGCTATCCTCGTTTAAGTCAATTAAAGTTGATTAAATATGTATTCGTCTGATATGTATTAAGTTAGCGCATGCGTTAGTTACAAATATTCCAAGCCCGGCAATGCGTTGATAAAAATACCAAACCCGGGTACCAACAGAATAAAACGTATAGTCCAAGATAACAGAGCCTTGTTATTAGCTACACATATCATATGCCATATTCCACATCATATAGCGTTGAAGTTCCCGCACCTCTATTAAGCGTTTTAAAAGCTTAATAGCAATTACGTTTTCTCCATGGAAACCTCTGAATTCACCAAAACTTGCGTTTCTGACAAATTATAGTCGATCGGGACAAAATGTTCACAGTGAAAGTGAACGTCCATTTTTGTGATGTAACGAGCGGTCAGTTGTTCCCTACGATCATTTGTGTTACAGCTCTTTTATTTCATCTTTTCAAACCAGACGTATACAGTAGCTTTTAAAGACAGAACAGATTGTTCCGGAATTCCCATAGCCACCTCGTTCGTGCTTCATCCAGGTAATAAAGGTACAAAATGAATCCCCTTTGGCCATTCGGTAATCCATTTACCACGTTTAATTCTATAGGGTGGATAGATGTTGACAACAAAAACTTGTCTGTCAACCTAAATGTCTTCTCAGCCTGAGTAAGATGTTGTAGAGCTTAAACATCTGAGGTGTTACAGCTCTAGAGAGAATAACATCGACCACAAGGAAATTGCCGTTAAGGAGGAGCCAGCTCGAAGCCTGAAGAATTCCGCCGCATCTCACAACGAGTTAGGCAGATTGGCCGAATCTTTGTCAGACAACTTCAGAATTCCTGTGTCTAGACCAAACTACACATTCTTAAAATTTCACTTTTAGGCCACACCAATTTAATTTCT
>LZCU01087771.1:6068-18907 GCA_001663935.1 Asymmetron lucayanum | reverse complement strand
TTAATGTCCGCTACAATAGTCAGTACTCACCAGTTATGCCAAGCAGTGACTATCAGAGTAGATATACACTAACCAGGATAGCACCCAGATTACAGAACCCTACAAACTTGACCTTTTCATTTGTACAAATTATCCATCATTATAATGGTTCTGTGTACGTAAACTGGTATAGACTAAAGCGAAAATGATCGGAAAGGTTTTCCAGGGGCTAGATATTTGACATTTACTTTGCACGTTACTTCTACAACATTAACATAGTTGCTTTAAGTAAGCATTACTGTTTCGTGGGGTTATACTCGTGCCCCAGACATATTCCAAAATAGAAACAATACATCCTGCATGTTGTTGTGTGTTTCATTGTCAGTCTGTATCTGGGATCTAGCTAGCACCTGTTTTTCCATCAATTAATGGAACTTCAATGTCTGTGACAGAAAAAATATATCATGGCATTTTGGAAGGTTTTTCCACCAATGGGAATTGGGCTGATTGGAAAAAAATCAAGCTGGCTAGAGCCCTGGTCTGTATGCTGTAAAGTTATGGCAATTGTAAAAGTTTTTACGTTCACTAATCTTCAAAGCCTCTAGTGAAGTGTTTTTTGGTATTATCTTCTAAAAGTGAACCAGTGCTCAGCATACGTAAAGCTGAAACAAGTTTATTTTTGATAGGGTGCTTCCTGTTTTATGAAACTGCGGCAAAAAAAAATGGTCAGAGTTGAAAAGTTCCTCTTGAAGCAGTGGGACCTGGAAGTGATATCACAATGGAAAGTTACCACTTTCTCCATGAAAAACCCAAGAAAAGACAATGTCTGAGTCACCACACGGTATGCACTCTGTATCCTAAACTGTGATACGTGCTAAGGAGCCCATTCCAAAAACAAAGTCCCCTTCTCTCCCTTTGTGATGTCCCTGATGAGAACCTGGAAATGACCTTCAGAACTGCCACAAATTTCATGTTGCTAGAAAAATAAGGCAGTCTGGCCAACATGGCTATGAAACACTTTGTATATCAAAATCACTACAAACAAGGTTCCCAGTGAAGAAATAAGCTGAAAACTTTGTGTTGCTGCTGTGATCAGAAGGGCAAACAGGAGTGGAAGTCTTGGAAGTACATTTTCTGACTGATGATAAGTTCTGCAGACAACATAATATAGTCCATCAATACAAGTGCTACCAAGTTACTGGAAACCTGCTTAAGTTTATCGATCCTTGCTTGTGGAGTACACTAGTTCATAGCCTTATATCCACATCTGTAGAAAGGTGTTTGTAGTGTAGTTGTAAACTGTCGGGAGATAGAAGATCTAAGGTAGGATGAGTGTTTGGGGAGGATGGAGGAATAGGAAACACAGGAAGTAACTTTATCCTTCAACACTCTACAGGTGCAGTCCTTGTATATGTGTTGTGGTGTTGGGGAAAATGTGCATTCTGTTTGTTAAATTTGTAACATTCAATGTGGTATCCACAAATTATATTTAGCTACTAGTACTTGACTAAGATGAAAACTTTGAGTAAAATTCACCTGCTAGACGTAATGTTCTCTTTCACGTGTGTTAATACCGACACGTCGGTGCAAGCCATTTCAAACAGCTGGACGGTTTTACCCCTCCCTGGTTGAGTATTGGTAATGTGCGGCAGATATGGTATGTTAATAATGCAACAAGGCAGGTGGACCTGTTGCTCTCTCGTGCCATTGTAAACATGCTGGAAATTGGGGGTTTTCACCTGTGTATCCTGGAACAAAGGAACCGGCAAGGTCGCGTGACTATACAGGGGTGATTAAAAATTGTCGTGGCAGAAATTCTTGCACGAGAGAATAACTGCACCCTGTGTTTGTGTATGTGTGTATTCGGGTATATTAAGGACTCGGAGTGGCAAAAGGCAGAAGTAGCCTGCAGGGTTTACCTGTTGCACCTTGGTACATTTTGTGTATGTTTACCTGTTCCATCTGGCTTGTTCCACCTGGTGACACACCTTTACCAGGTACCCCTGCCCCTGTATAATTACCAGAGGCACTCATGCCTGGCCAATTTTCATAACAGTTTGTGTAGGGATTTGCATGTGTGATTAGTAATGAATAGCAAGCGCGTGCAAGGTGCCCTGATGCTATTGTTTAGGCTAGCGGGCCTGCGCCTAATTTGCAATTCTAATGGTGCCAAACGTCGTACTCCCATAGGCTCCTGACTGCTGGGATACCTTGTAAAGAGTGGAGTTGATTGGCAGACTGCGTATAAAGCCAGAGCAGACGGGGGTCCAGTTAGATCAGCGGACATCGAGCAGACCTGAAAACACTCGCACCAAGCAGCCATGGATTCGGAACCGATCAACAGCGATGGTGAGACCCTTGTTCATTTTCCTGTGTCCTTTCACGTACTGTGCTGTACTGGCAACGCAGACACTGAACTCTTTCCTACAACATGTTGTGCGCTCTTTATCCTTGTGTATACGCTCGAATATACTGCACTCTACCTGTGTGGAAAAAAGGTTGGGTTGAAGCGTGGTATTTACGGCACAACAAAACGGGAGCTGGTGTTCCTTCTGTGGGTGTTCTCTCTGCAGCAGACATGTTTGCCATGTGTGTCCAGGGCTGTTTGATATACCATTTGAGCCTCACAGTCTGGAGAGTGCTCATGCATTAGCAGGATGTTGAAATAGCAAAATGCATTTGCTTCTCCAATTTGGTGGTTCCATGCCATCTGGGCTCCTTGTACATGGGAGAAAATAATGTTTATATCACACAGTCAGATGAGATGATTGTCTTGCACATTCTTGTTGTCAAAACTAGAAAGACAGATAATGTGCAGTTGAGGAACAGTATGTTCTAACAAAGAAGATCTGTTATACAATTTTTTTTTTAAACTGGGGATAGCTAACTGACAAATTTATTTCAATTGTGAAAAGCTAAAAAAAATTTGTGACAGGGATGCTGCTAGTAGTGGGGCTTTCCATTTCTTTTCTTATGTAGATGTGATGATGATCTGATGAGGTAACTTGCAGTGACCTTTAAAAAGACATATATTATTGGTAGCATTTCTTATCTATGTCTGTATGACATATGAGATAGGTTGGATCCATTAGTTTCAGGTGGAAATGTTGGCTACCTTGCAAGTTAGTAGGGGAAGCTTATAGAGTTAATTTGATATCATTACAGTGGTTAAGAATAACCAGACAGAAACATGTCTGTAGATGAGAGCTTTCTGTGGAATTTGTCTATGGAAAATGTGGAGAAAAGACACTGAGTCCACCAGAGCTAGGACAGGCCCATACAGGTGCTACAACAACAGGTGCTGGAACAGGTGCTAAAACGAGGCACAGGTCTGCACACACCACTCTGCTGCACGTGGATGGAGCGTGTGCCCATTAACTCCTATGTTAATTTCTCTCCTGCTAATTGGTCTTGTGTAGGGGATGAAATGGGAAATATGTTTTAAAAACACCTGTCGTAGAAAGGACCCCTTTTTCCTGTGAATTCTACGGCCCTGTGATGTTTAAACAGTGTGCAGGAGCAGAAATGAGAAAGGAAACCAATGTTAGGATTAACAGGGGAAGACAGGTGAAATCTATCAGAACGAGGCATGGTCTCTGCCTCCTATCAAACCAACCTGTGACGATGTGCAATTTACAAATGATAACTTTCCCGGGCCATCTTCAGTGAGTTTTAGTCCAAATTTCCTTGAAAGAATGTCCACTATGTGTTCTTTTTTTTCCATAACTTTGAGGCATAGGATTCCTACTTTTTGTGACTCGTTCATGCTTTGTTCTTACCAATATTCTGCCCAAGCTGTGGGTGTGGTAAACAATATCAGGCGCAGCAATGTTTTAAACATGTAATATGTCCCATACAGCAGCTTGGGTAACAATCATAGGTATAGATTAGACTGCATGCTTGGTGGACTATATTTAGTGCAGAGATGGGGACCTGTTGCATTTACATCCTAGTGGACTAGAAATAAAGGCAAAGGGCTGTGTCTAAGAAGACACGTATTGTTCAAAGGATAGAGTGAAAGCAGAATGAAATGTTTCATTATAGGAGCAAATTTTTAATTTTTTTCAATAACATGTTTAAAGTAAGGTCCATTGTTCATAGCACTGAACACCAAGTGTCCTGTCAACAGCATTTTTATCAACATTTAAAAAAATATTTTATAGCCTCGCATTGTTTGTACTACATTGTATAAGAAATATTCATCCGTGAGATGAGGCTGACCAAAAATTGCTCCAAAATGTCCCAGGCAATTGTTATCTGATCACCAGTTGATAGAGACACAAAACATGGCATGGGTAATTGATATTGTCAGTGGCATATGGCAGCAGTCCATTGGGCATAATGGTATTGTATTAGATATTGTGTAGTTATCCCACTGGGGCGTATTCTTTCATCGGCCCTAATGCAGGGTTGCCCCCCAATTCTGTGTGATGTATTATAGCCATTGAATTGGAAAGAGGGAGATATTGTTTCTTAGTATATTGGAACAGTTTTCATGTGTTGTTACTACAGAATTTTCTGTTTGCAAAGCCAATCCACCACCATAGTTTACATAAAGAAGATTTGACAGAATTTTTAATCGGTGTAGATTTATTGAATGTGGCTTCATCTGTCCCTCCCTATCCTTCCAGTATGTATAAGCTGTGAAATAAATGGTTGTAAGTGAGCAGAATGAAAGCTCCCCCCTTGAAGCCTGGGTTTGTCCTGTTGCCTGCATGTGGAGGGGAATTTCAGTAGCCGATGTGGCTCGTTAACAAGCCTTTGATGAGCCCAGCTGTGGTGATGAGGCCCGGCATCCGTGCCTCTCCTGAATTATGAATTTCAGGGTGGGAATGACACAATGGGCGCCTCATGCATCATTCATCTCCACCATCCATTATTCTGATGATTTTCTGCCCAAATTATGAATAGATGTCTGATAATGGAGCTGCGTTTGTCCAATAGAACATTGTGCACCTGCAAAGAAGGTATTCAGAAGCTGTCTCTTTTAGACCTTTTCTTAGTTTAGCAATGGAAGTAAATAAAAGGTTTATTTTGACAAGAGAAAAATACTGAGCACTTGTATGGGGCAATTTGTATTTCTGTGTACTCTCTCAAAAAACAAATTAAACTAGATTTGGTATGGTGAAATTTGAAACAAATTTATCACCACGTATAATTAAACGTTGTTGACACATGTTAGAGAAAGATGCCACTAATGGCCCCACTGCAATTGACCTGGACAACCTGTTATTAATTGGCTTCTAATGCAACATTAATGTAAGGTGTGCCCATTGTCACATCAGGCATGCGGTGGTTAATTGTCCCTTGGGTGCTTTTGACATAATTGTAGGTTTGTGTGTTGCAATGTTGAAGACAGAATGCCAACAATGTAAAGGTCATAGAGAAAAGAAGTATTTTTTAGCACGACAAGATGTTTATATGGCATTTAGAGGTTTTCTCCAGTTTTCAGTCAGAGTGAAAGCTCAAAACTGAGTGTGCTATACTGTTGTTCTATAACAGAAATGAACCTGTCTAGACTACAGTAAAATTTGTTAGCCGCTATGACGTGATGGAAATCATACAGTACACTGGACATATTTTTGATGTAGGAAAGTGCCCGAGAGTGGTTGAGCTACCCATAGATTGCCAGGTTTTCCTGTTGGAGATCATTAAAAGTATTTCCACATAAATTCTATACTTAACTGTTATCCTATCAAAGAAGGTTAAGCTGATCAGAAGGAAAGGCTTTTCTTTCATCAGCCCTTAGTGTGACATATTCCATTGCCCTGTCCACTGTAACACACTGTCCCAAACTCAGCTAACCTAGCCATGATGCTACTGATACATCAGTCAGTATTGATCTACAGGCACTACCACTATTATCACCCCACACTCTGCATGTACCTGCACCATTTCTAGGCGGAACACACATAGTTATCCAATTACCTGGCCATGTATTGATGTGGGATAAATGCAGGGACTGCGGAGAAAAGCCCCAGGTCGGAGGATTTAGTGCGCCGTTGCCATGGCAAAGGTCTATTCTTCCTTAGGCCACTGATTTGAAAGAAGATAAAAGTTGACCTTTCTAATTTGAATCCGCTGAAATCTGCTTGAGCAGGGATGGAGGCAAAATGTAACATGACGTCACCGCAGTTTCTTGTCTACATTCATAAATTCACAAGTGCTGTGAGTGCTAGTTGTCAAGAATTACAAGTAAATCAAAAGCTTATTTATTAAAAGGTTACTGGTGTACAGTAAATTTCCACAGAGCTGATGCATTTTGGCGTCATTCCTGGTTATAAAGGGTAATTCACAGGGAAGTTAGTGTCAGCAAGATGGATTATAGGTATCCATTATCATCACATGGATGGGAGGATTTTCAGCCAGCTTAGGAAGTCTTTACATTTTTGATTTGACAGCTCCTGGTCCAAACATTTTGCCAGTGTTTTTGAGATACCTTATGTAAATAATACATCCTTGATGGATTTGTCAAGACACTTGCTCTTTCCAAACTTAAATGCCATGATGGCCTTTGTAATAAAAGGTTACTGTGTATGTGAGGAAATGGTGGTTTCAGTGTTTGTTGTGTTTGGATTGATAGCAAAGGTTTTAAAAAATGTTATCAAGGTTGATTTTGTCACAAAATGTGAAATTAATCCACAAACAGAGGAAAAGGCTGTCTACTAAAATAGGTGATTTGGATGCAGTTTGTTGCTCCGGTGCTTGTTTGCATTCGGCTGTCATGTGCATGTGACAGTACAAGTGAGTTTGTCTCTGTGAATCATAATTTGAGGTGTACTAATTAGTCACACCAACTGTGCCAGGCAACCTGCATACTAAACTTGGTTTATGGTACAGTATGACAAAATATTCCAAAGGTTGGGCTTACAAAAAATGATCCATCAATCTGTATCTTCCCTTGGGGCTGGCTTTTTTCTTCCAGCCCAGTAGATCCCCCCACCCCTACCCACCTAACTGATCCCTCGAACAGTGGAACCAACAAGACAGTAAGAAGCAATTCTAGGTCATCTGATTGAGATGAATATGATAAGGTCTGTCTTCTGCCTTTTGTGTGCTTGGCCTGTTCTACTGGTGACTTTTAATGCGTGGTGCAGTAAGGTCTCCTACCAGTGTTTGAACCTCTCCTGTTGGGAACATTTGGATGATGTGCTTCTGTACTTGTTCTGTCACTGTCTCGTCTGTGACTAATATATGCTACCCCTTCTTCTTACAGAGTTTAAGCAAGAAAGGGATAGCTGGGATCAGGAAGGTATAGCACCTCTCAATGTTTTATCCCATGTGTGCACTTTCTCTCTGTTATGTGGACCACCAACTTAAGCCAAAAAGATGAGGGCTCTTAGATAAAAGTGTGTATGCCGAAAGAAGGCTCACTACACTTGTCACACCAAAGGGCCTTCATTACAATCACCAAAGAATTCAAGTTTTAGTCTAAATATCAAATTTCCTATGTTCAGCTGAATGTTATTACAGATTTGTTATATTTTTACCTTTGGACATTAGAATATTTGCCAACCAAGCTAATATTTTGTGCTGGAAAAATGCTCTGAAAAAGTAATGAGAATTTCCTTTCCATGATGGTCCAATGAGAAAGTGTGCACAGGGTCACAATCAACTCATGAAGCACCTCTGTGGTTCATAATGTATTAAATCCTCTTTAATTTGTGATTAGATAAGTGTCAGTAATAACAGACAGTATCGCCACAATCTGATCCTGTTAACTTGTTGTAGGGAAACGCCCTGCTGAGGATGAGGGAGGCCAGTCCAACAAGCGCGCCCGCCCACCGCCTCCCGTGGACCTGAGAATCCTGCTCCAGAGCAAGGTACGTATGTAGTCCCAACCTATGGTTAGAGAAAGTGATAAATATTGTTGGGGAATTTGTCGTTAGTACAGTTGTATTATTTAGGTTGATTGGTTCTTTGAATTGTGACATTGTACCGTTTTAACTTAAGTGAGATCACATCTTTCTTGTGAAACTTTGTTCTGTATAGCCATATTTGGTATGACGATATTGTTACATTGATCCTAATACTTTTGATATCCTGTAACTGCATGTAAGACAACTGCCATTATCTGTACATTTTTTCATGCTACACTACAGAGTATTATTACCCAATATGCTGCTAGTGTTTATCACAAAGTAGAAGCCCTTACAAGTTGTGGTACCTTATATTACTACCTCTCAAAAACATATTTGAGTTTTTTTACTGAGGTCGAACATTAAAACCTGAAAGTAGATCACTATGTTTGGTTGGAAAAGAAAACTTTTTATATGTCTTGCCCATTTCAGTCATCCATACAGTGGTGAAAAGAAATAGTGTCCCCGCATAGTACATTGATGTGGAATGTGAAATAAACCATTTACTGTAGTCTGTCCACCTGTTACAACATTGTTGTAAAACAGTGTTTTAACAGGAAGCTTAAGATGAGACATTTGTGTTGTAGAATGCAGGGGCCATCATAGGAAAGGGTGGTACGAACATCAAGCGCTTGCGCTCAGAGGTGTGTATCTTCCCTTTCTCTGTAAACAGTAAAAGAGTGAAGCATCTTGAATGAGTAAGAATAGTAAAGCATCTTGATACAACTAAAATGTTAGAAGTAAAAGACTTGTACTTGTAGTTGCTATATACAAGCAATTCTACAATAAAGAAAGATACATGTAGAGGATCAATTGTAGTTACTTCCAACCAATGAATCATCTTAGTCTGCTTCTCACAATGCTGTGTTCCTAGGCTTCGTGTTGCTGCCTTTCTAACTTGTTTTGTTCTTCCATAGCCGTTAATTTTAGAATTTGTAGGAAATTTGTGCAGCATGCTTTTGGCTAAATGTTGACCTTAGATTGTTTAAATGTTCATGGTACGAACCCTTGATTCTATGTGTGAGGGTATATGATAAATTGGATGAACTTAGTACTGTCTATATGCCCCTTAATTTTGATAGCAAATGATTTTTATAAAAGCCAACCTTATTTCAATGATACTTTAAATGAGTGGCAATTAATCTGGTGGTGGGTAGTCATGTGTTGAGTGTGTTCCTCTGACCTTCACATGGATCTAGAGATCCGTGGCTCGCTCAGCTGTGTACTGTGTTTCCTCTAGTCCAATATGACTCCAGCTAATGGCCTTATTTCTCCTCTCCCCTTTAGAGAAAGGCCCGGCCCGCAAGCCCAAGCTAATGAGATCTTTGCCAATTTTGCAGCCCGCCCGTCCCAGGGGACAATTATGTGATCCTCTCCTGTTTGTTCCATCCAGTAGCCATCTTATCTCTAGATGTTTCTGCCTTGTCCCAAACTCTCAGTCAGAACCTCCCATCATCTCCATTACCATCACTCTCTCTCTCTTTATCTCTCGCTCTGTAGTCCCGACCTCCTGTCATATTTATGACGTAGCCGTTCTCAGCTTGATTTCACTCTGCTTTCTAAGCTTATCCCGTTTTGCGTGGGTTCCAACCTCCCCGCCACCAACTCTGGAACTAAGGTGTGCGCATCATTGCACCGTGTTTTTCTCCATTAGAAGGGGTCCTATCGGGGAAGTGTTGTGGGGCAATAGTTCACGTACCTGTATCCCTCACCCCCCCCTCCTCCTCTCCCATCTCCTGCAGCCACCCCCTGCTCGCTCGCAGTCCCTCCATCCGCCAGCGCAGTGTGACTCTTCTCTTTGTGGTCCTGAACAGCTGAAGTAACCAATGTTGCCATACCAACCATGTCTCAATCCAGCCAGTCTATTCTGAAGTGAAATGTCCAAAAGAAGGGCATCATTATATACACATTTGGCCCACAGTCACTAGAGAAAGGTCACCTTGTTTTCTGAGAGATTTGTACTTCATTTGTCCACAAACAACATACTACTCAATACCACCACGAATGGCGTTTCTTCAACATTTTGGAATGTTTGTCCCAGTGACTTCACCCATTGAATATCAAGAAAAACCATCTACAAATTTCTCCAGTCTAAAGTTGGTTACTACAGTTGGGTATCCTGTCTCAGCAAGACCATGTTAATGCCGTTTGTTGCCGAAGCACTTCTCTTTTAATTTCCCTTCCTCTACACAGAAAAGCCGCGACCTTCAGGAAGTCTTCCACAGTAGTTGATATCACATATACTTAATATGTTGCAATTGAGATTGATTGCCTAATTGACAATGGCCCTTTCTCCAACACTCCTCTTGTCCCCGACCCGCAATGGAACGTTGTGTGCCACGCCCTGGCCTGGCATGGTCCCGATCTGATCCGGTCCGATCGAATTCCGTTCTGCCCCGGCCCGGCCTGTCCGTTCCATGTGTCCATCCTGCCCTGACCACCACCACCACCACTCCAGTACAAAGCAACCGTTACCGTCCCTGACTGCACTGGCCCCGAGCGGTATGTCCCAGTGTGTAGGAACAACTTTCTACACATGACTTATTTTCCACTCACTCTCATCATTTTAAGTCAGTCATCCCACACTCACGGTTGGTATTAAAATGAACAAACAAACAAACAAAAAACAGCAGCATAATTGCTGATAAGGGGGGTTCTTTCTGGGCATGTTAAATACATTGAAAGATATAATTCAAAGGAAAGGTTTCCTGTAGTCTCAACTGTGGTGTTGTAGTTGTTTCAGTGTGGTGCTGTGACCCTGTACATTTAATTTGTCCCAAAAAATCAACTTAAGGAAACAATTATTATCAGATTCTGCATCAAACTTTATTTTTTTGCTTGACCTGTGATATTGTCTGAGAAACGTCTCCTCCATCCTCTAGTGTGCTCCAAAAATACCTGATAGCAAAGCGTCTCAAAAACGTATGTTAATTCAGCAGTTCTAAACTAATCAGGACATTCCTGTTCCATAGCCTCATTCTAATCGGTTAGTTTTAAGTTGTTGGGATGTTTTTCCCCAGAGAAGAACAAAAGCTGAAATTTTTCCTCCATGTAGAGTGTGTGTTCACTGCATTTTCACTAGGAATCAATGCATGATGTTAAAGAGTAGGCAACGACAGCTGACCGTTGTGTTGTTCCCTGATGTTCACAGCATTCTGACCATCTCTGCCGACCTGAACACAGCCTGCTCCTGTCTACTTGACATTGTTCCTGTTCTGGAAGATGTAAGTGGTCAGGACACAGAAGACATGAACATTCTTGTCTCCTTTCAGCAGTCAACTTTATGTACAAGTATTTGCTTTCTTGGCTACAGTACAAATGTCTTAAGGAAATATAATACTTTTATTCCCGGTATGAATGTTAACTGCTGCTAGTGACATTTAGGACATTGCATAATTTGTTTGCTCATCAGTTGATGTAGAAATTTCTTTTGGTGCCCTGTTATCATTGTGCAAGGTGGATATTTGTCCATGTTGATAATGGAAAATACCCTAGTACACTGTTGTGACTCACACATGTGGTAACCCTACTGTGTCTCCCCAGTACCAGCAGCACAAGGACCTGAACTTTGACTGTGAGCTGCGCATGCTGGTCCACCAGAGCCAGGCTGGCTGCATCATCGGCCGCGCAGGCTTCAAGATCAAGGAACTGCGGGAGGTGGGCCCAGCTTCGTGAAGTTTTTTTTTTGTGGCTTTGCCCAGACTTTTGAACTAACTATTTGTCTCCAACTTGCATGAAAGGCAAAATTTTGGAAGTCTAAGATATGCTGCGCGTAGTATAAAAATATTGTTAGAAAATCTTTGTGACACCTATGGAAAATGGCCTTTGATTTAAGATGTTACTGATGTTACAGTATTGGCTATCCACAGTGTAATAGGATGACCATCATTTGTAGATATTGTATGAGCTGTACAAAGTGTTTTGTGTAGGTAAGTTTTATGTTAATGTGTGGTCTTGCCCTTTTCAGCAAACTGAGGCGAACATCAAGGTGTACTCCGAGTGCTGCCCAGGGTCCACAGAGAGAGTTGTTGCGTTGACCGGTATGTGCTGCATGTAGCAACAGATTTATGTGACTATTGTCAGGGCTGACTTGTACATATGTTTGCTAGGGTTTTATTGTACTTGGACATAATTTCCAGGCATCTGTGATGCATGCCTATTATTTAGTGACAGGGTTTGGTGTTAGAAACTTCCATAGTGACAACAGCCAAAAGTGGACAGCTTTCCAAACTTTCTACAGTGCTTCTAAAGTGCCAAGATTCTGATGTTGTTTCCTATCTCTTCTCTCACTAAAAAGGAACTTTAGCCAGCTAATGAAGTAAAAAAAAAACTGACATTGAAATGTTTTTTGCTTTCTCCAGGCAAGCCTGAGAAGTGCATCGGTGCCATCAAGAAAATCATCGAACTGCTGCAGAAGGTAAGATATCTATCTGTAACAGGGCTCTCGCCAGCACCCGTTTTTCCGTCAATTACCGGAACTTCAATTTCTGTGACGGAAATTTTATTTAACCAATCCGTCAAAAATTGCCAAAATGATGGGTAAAGTATGAAAAAAACATTCGAATTCTAATGAATGATGGCTTTTTGGAATTTTTTTCCGCCAATGGGAACTGGGCTGACGGAAAAAAATTCAAGCTGGCAAGAGCCCTGATCTGTAATGTCTGCAAATAGTAAGGAGTAAACTGCTATATTTAAATGATTTTGGAGTACCAGGTAAACTATCTTTACATTGGCAGGGATCAACTCAAGAGAGTAAAAGCAAAGCTGGCAACTTTCCCATAGATGACTACCAAATTAATAATACTGTACTGTCAAGTTCATAGTGTAATATTTCTTTTTTCTCTTTGCTGTTCACCTGCAGGCACCCATCAAAGGGCCCAACACACCGTACGATCCCTTCTGCTTTGATGAGTTCTACGCCGCAGAGTATGGCGGCTACACGACGTATGATGACACACGTGGCGGCCGTGGTGGCGACCGCAGGGGAGGCCAGTTCTCCCA